>OVBJ01000580.1:0-49857 GCA_900406535.1 Noccaea bulbosa | reverse complement strand
ACTATTTCCGTCGCAACGTTCCATCGCAAAAAGCCTGTTTTCTTGTAGTGGGGATCCTTCTTGTGAGGATTTCAATTAACTTTATAATGTCTAGTAGTCAAATGATGAGTGTCTTAATCCTCTTTATACTAGTAATAATTAAGTCTAACATAATCTATTATAATACAGTAGGCATCGTCTCAATTTAAAAGAATTTTGGCATTTGTTTTCGTTTATAAGAAAAAAACTATTAATATTTGCCATAATATGTTAGGAACGAAGATGCGAACTAGGGAAAACAAATATAACTTTCATTGACAATTTTGGCTTTCTTCAAATACGGAATACCATCGTTTTTTTTTGTTAAAGGACGGAATACCATCGTTAATTAAACGTTTTGGAGAAGTAGTATAAGAGGCATGCAACAGTGTTGTGCCAAAAAGTTATAGCAAGAAATATCATTATCATGATATGTACTCCTAATATTAACGTGGCATGTTCATGCATAGACAAAGATGCAATAATATCTACACGTTTGCGTACAGCTTCATAGAATCAAACAAATCACAAACAAAATGAATGTCTGCTGCTGATGAAAACCAATTATTTGGATAGTACTTGGTCTAAAAGTGACATCAAATTATTTGGGTTGATTTTAAGGCATGGGGCCCTTCTATCGATCGAGTGATGCACATACTCGTGACTCATCACTCATGAGTCATGATCCATTTTAAAGATGAACGCGAATACAAAGTACATAGACAGAGGTCGGTAATGGACTAATGGGTCCGGAAGATATATAGATCGGTCGACAATATATGCCATATGTTTTGCTATTCGTAAGTGTAGAAAGATGTATGAGTCGAATACTGCAATAAGAAGGTATATGTTCTTGATTTTGTATTGTATCTTGTAAGAGTGCTGGAGAAGAAGATTTCAAGCCACTATTACTATTAATATTTAATAGATCCATAAACCAACAGAACTATATAAAAAAATTACTTAAATCCAGTCCCAAACTTAGAAAATAAATTGCAAACTTTTTAATGGTGGAATCACTGAGCATGCCAAATTAAATTGCGATATTATTTTGGGGGATTAACTGAAATATTTTACTGTAGGGAAATATACGTTTTTGAAATACTTTGCTAAAAAATCTGCAAAATTACTTACTCATTATGTCATTTGTGCTGCTGGTTGCCAATCAAAAATGTAGTAAGCGATCATAATCATAAAGAAAGTTAAAATAAAATAAAGTGTTCAAGGCAAGGGAAAGAAACTAGGTATACTTGATGAGTCTGTGCATGCCTGTGCCATGCAAGTAGATACACAAGTAGTTGTGTGCCTCTGAGTCTCTGACTTTGTCTGTAAGTACGTTTGTTTCGTTGTAGACAGTAATTATTGTCTCAAAACCACACGCTCTGTGTCAATAAAAGTTGTTTCCATAAGAAATCATGAACAGGGACTTGAAAAGCAAAACAGAACAATCAATTAGAAATTTCATTTAGGTATAGATTAATTATATTATATATGCCGCGAGTTTCAACCATTGAATTCCAACTCTTGCACTTGTGGTCTTACATAAACCTACGTGTTCTGTTATAAGCCAAACAAATATTTTCTCATTTTCCGTCGAAACGAGTTGCAGAGTTATATGGTGTTTGATTAGTTTTAGACTTTCAGTGGTCCCAAAGAAGTGGAAAGAAAGAAAGAAAGAAGCATTCTTCCTTGCTTTGATACTCTCTTCAAACCTCTTACCTCTCTAATTCTAGTCTTCTGCAAAAATCTCGAAAGAGAAATAATATTGTTGATGTCTCTTCAACGACCCCATGGGAACTCGAGTTCTTCTTCTTTCCCAAAGAAGCACGAAACTGGTAAGCGTTTAATCGAAACTTTGTTTTTGTTTGTTTTTGTAAGTTGAGAATCTGAGATAATTGGTTTACGAGTTTCAGAGGATAGTGACGAGGAGTTGTTGATGGTTCCAGACATGGAAGCAGCTGGATCGACAGGTGTTCAAAGCAGCAGCGCCGAGGACGGAGTCAATAATCAGGAGCTTGACCAGACCCCAAACGGAATCTCAGCCGTCAAACGCCGCCGTGGAAGAAACCCAGTTGATAAAGAGCACAGAAGCCTCAAGAGGTAGTTAATGAGAGACCATTTACTACAATGTTGTGAAATTGAAATGTAAAAAGAAAGTGACGAATTAATGTGAATTTTTATTTTATTTTATTTTTGGGTGAATATTTAGATTGTTGAGGAACAGAGTATCGGCACAACAAGCTAGGGAGAGGAAGAAAGTGTATGTGAGTGATTTGGAATCAAGAGCTAATGAGTTGCAGAACAACAACGATCAGCTTGAGGAGAAGATATCTACTTTGATGAACGAGAACACGATGCTTCGCAAAATGCTGATCAACACAAGGCCTAAAGCTGATGACAATCACTGATGAGAGCAGATCCTTTTTTTGTAATCCATTATGTAATAATATGATTATCTCTTTCTTCTTTGATTTTGTTATGAATGTTAATTATCCTTTTTTTTGTGTGATTTTGGTTTGGTTTATATACACAAACATTGTTCAAATAACATTCAGTCTGAGCATCACTCTGTGACACTATCTCCAATATTTTTGAATTTCCTAACTCGGTGGATAAACATGTGACTGAGAGATTTGCATAATCAAGAAAGACAAAAGGTTTGGAATATAAAAAGATGACTTAATTTAGGACCCACGTGTTCTATGTGACTGAAACGAAGCGTCTGGAGAATTGTTTTCGTAGAGATCAAGCTGCAATTTATATATAAATAAATCGCTGAATTACTTTAGGAATTCGAGAGGATATAGAGATTCGAAGGAAGTAACCAAAACGAAGCAATGGCGAATTTTGGTGAAGGGAGAAGAAGAGGAACCGGAGGGATGCTGCCGCTGCTAGCTCTAAGCGCCGTCGCGGAGTACTATAGACTGCCATGGAAACCGCCGGTGACGGCGGGTCTTTTGGCCGCCAACACTCTCGTCTATCTCAGGCCGGCGTTTATCGATCCCGTTATCCCTGAGATCAGCGAGGTCTGGTTCAATCCCCACCTAATCCTGAAGGTAACCTCCTCAAGCTCTTATTTCGCGATTGTTTATCTGAGTCTGAGAAATCGGTTACCCACGCGTGATTGCGGTTTTTCCGATGTCGATTTGGAGTTGCGATTTCCTGTTTGTATAGCTTCTGGAGAATTTGGGATTTTGCTTTCTTCGAGAAAGTACCTTGACCCTGTTGATCATTAGTTTTCGTTAATCACTCCCAAAGAATTCGCCATTTGAGCTTTACTTCTGTTGATCCGATCATCAATTTTGGTCTAAGCATTTGATCTTTCTCGATTGATTTCATTCTATGCTAATTTCTCTTCTTCTTCTTCTTCTTCTTCTTGTGTGTCGTTGTTGAGCAGCACAAGGATTTGAAACGCTTCTTTTTATCAGCGTTCTACCATCTCAACGAGCCTCACCTAGTCTACAACATGATGTCCCTTCTCTGGAAAGGTATCAAGCTCGAGACATCCATGGGAAGCAGCGAGTTTGCTTCTATGGTCTTAACGCTTCTTGGTATGTCCCAAGGAGTCACATTGCTGCTAGCCAAATCCCTCCACGTCTTCTTCGACTACAGAAGAGCCTATTTTCACGAGTATGTCGTCGGATTCTCTGGTGTCCTCTTTGCTTTGAAAGTTGTTCTCAACGCTCAGGCCGAGGATTACACGAGCGTGTACGGCATCCTAGTCCCAACACGGTACGCTGCTTGGGCAGAGCTGATTCTAGTGCAGATGTTTGTACCGAGCGCTTCGTTTCTTGGGCATTTAGGTGGAATCCTTGCTGGTATTCTCTATATGAAGCTGAAGGGTTCTCACTCAGGCTCAGATCCAGTCACCATGGCGGTTAGAGGTGTCACCCGAGCGGTGACTTGGCCCTTGAGGTTTCTGAACAGTATGGTCAGGTCTCGGAGGAGGAGGATTTCAGGGAGAGGAAGAGTGGGAAGAGGCCAGAATGGGATAGCAGGACCTGGTATCTGGAGATGCCAGTCGTGTACATATGATAACTCTGGCTGGCAAAGTGTTTGCGAGATGTGTGGCTCAGGACGGGGCAGAGGAAACGGATGGTCAGTGAATCAGGGAACGGCACAGTCTTCTTCTAATGATCTCCCATTAGATGAGCTACGCCGTCGAAGAGTAGAAAGGTTTAGTTGATCTCTGGAGCATTCTTATTGCTGAAGAAGGACCTGTGAATGAACCTTTGTTGTATCATTCATTGCATTTGCAGGATTACAGAGCTAGTGGTAGTTTTTTTTTTCAATCTGGCATCTCTTTTGTTGTTGGAAGATTTGGTTATGCATGAACGTCTTCAGTTTTAAGCGTTTGTTTCCCTGTGGGAGTATTTGAATGTAGAGAGAACCCATGACTGGGTTGAAATGTAGATTAGTCGGCTTGGAACAATGTTGACTACTTCCTCTTAAATGCATTCTTACTACTTTTGTGCATCTCATGGATGTTTACTTATCGTGTAAGCTATATATTCTTCTCCGATGCATATACATTGATATATGTGGAAAACAGAGACGGAAACAAAGGCGCAGTGTAGGCAGTTCGTATCTGTGAAGGAGTGATGCGATTTGGTTGGAAGTTAAGTAACTTACAGTCTATAAATAGAAAAATGTGCGAGGTACATGCCCACCCTTGGAATGGTATGTCCTCCTCAATCTCGTCTTCCTATTATTAGCACTGTCAACACTATTAGTTTTCTGTTTTTTTTTTTATTTTATATTCTCACTTCTTGAACATAGATTCTGTTTATGACAAACAGACACAGAACATAATAGATCTTTGTGTTTCCTTTTCTCCTCCGGCCCCAAGTCTCATTCCTCCTCGCTCGGCAATGCAATGAGGGAGCAGCCAAGGCATTATTGAAGGTTGAAGCAGTGTCGCATTTCTCGACCAATCATAAACCTGTTTAAGTTACATCTAGACTAGGATGGCTAGCACCAACGTTACTACAGGAAATTGCCCGGGTGCAATGAAGGCTACTTCTAATGGAGCCTTCCAAAACGAAAGCCCTCTTGATTTCGCGCTTCCTCTGCTCATCCTACAGATCTGCTTGGTGGTTGTGTTTACGAGGCTCTTAGCTTTCCTTCTTAAACCTCTCAAACAGCCCCGGGTCATTGCCGAGATCATTGTGAGTTTTCTTCAATCTCTTTCTACTTTTCGATGATAATTTAATCACATAGTAAGAAGGCTTAGATGGATGGCTCTGTAGGGAGGGATTCTGCTTGGACCTACTGCTCTGGGACGAAGCAAGGCTTACCTTGACACCATCTTCCCAAAGAAGAGCATGACCGTTTTAGACACGCTCGCAAACATCGGTCTTCTTTTCTTCTTGTTTCTAGTTGGGCTTGAGCTCGACTTTTCAGCGATCAGGAAAACCGGAAAGAAATCACTACTGATAGCCGTAGCTGGGATCTCGCTTCCTTTTATAATGGGTGTAGGAACATCTTTTGTTCTCAGTGCCACCATAAGCAAAGGAGTCCATCAGATTCCTTTTATAGTCTTCATGGGTGTTGCCTTATCAATCACCGCCTTCCCTGTGCTTGCTCGTATCCTAGCTGAGCTAAAGCTTCTAACAACAGACATTGGACGTATGGCCATGTCTGCAGCGGGAGTGAACGATATTGCAGCTTGGATACTTCTTGCGCTTGCGATTGCTCTCTCGGGAGATGATAGCTCTCCTCTTGTACCTGTTTGGGTTCTTCTCAGTGGATCTGGATTTGTGATATTTGCAGTTGTGGCAATCAAACCTCTGCTTGCTTTTATGGCTAGACGCTGTCCTGAAGGAGAGCCCGTGAAGGAACTCTATGTCTGTGTCACTCTCACCTTGGTTTTAGCGGCAAGCTTTTTGACGGACACGATTGGGATACACGCGCTGTTTGGGGCGTTTGTGATAGGTATAGTGACTCCTAAAGAAGGACCTTTCTGCAGAGTTTTGACTGAGAAGATCGAGGATCTTGTCTCGGGACTTCTTCTACCGCTGTATTTTGCGTCTAGCGGTCTCAAAACCGATGTAACAACGATCAGAGGAGCGCAATCATGGGGACTTTTAGCTCTTGTCATACTCACCACTTGTTTTGGGAAGATTGTAGGAACCGTTGGTGCCTCTATGCTCTGCAAGGTTCCTTTCAGAGAAGCCATGGCACTTGGAGTGCTTATGAACACCAAAGGTTTAGTAGAGCTCATTGTTCTGAACATCGGCAAGGACCGGAAGGTGCTGAATGATCAAGCGTTTGCGATCTTAGTCCTAATGGCATTGTTCACGACCTTCATCACAACTCCACTTTTGATGGCGATTTACAAACCCGCAAGAAAAGGAGCACCGTACAAGCATAGAACAATCCAAAGAAAAGATCATGATTCGGAGCTACGGATACTTACTTGCTTCCACAGTTCTCGCAACATCCCTACATTGATCAATCTGATCGAGTCGTCAAGGGGAACAGGCCAAAAGGGACGTCTCTGCGTTTACGCCATGCATCTAATGGAGCTCTCTGAACGGTCATCAGCGATCGCCATGGTTCACAAAGCTAGGAACAACGGACTCCCGATCTGGAACAAGATCGAGAGATCAACGGATCAGATGGTGATTGCCTTCGAGGCTTACCAGCATCTACGAGCTGTAGCGGTTAGGCCAATGACTGCAATCTCAGACCTAACCAGCATCCACGTGGACATATGCCAAAGCGCGCATCAGAAACGAGTGGCCATGATTCTGCTTCCGTTTCACAAGCATCAGCGAGCGGACGGAGCGATGGAGTCGATCGGACATGGGTTCCATCTTGTGAACCAACGGGTCTTGCAACGAGCTCCTTGCTCCGTCGGGATTCTTGTGGACAGAGGACTCGGAGGGACCTCACAGGTCGTAGCCAGCGAGGTTTCTTACAAGGTCGTGGTTCCTTTCTTCGGAGGTCTTGACGATCGAGAAGCTCTCGCCTACGGGATGAAAATGGTGGAGCATCCAGGAATCACACTAACCGTACTCAAATTCGTAGCTGCGAGAGGGACGTTGAAGAGATTCGAGAAAGGTGAAGAAGACGAGAAGGACAAGGAAGAGAAAGAGGTTGATGGAGAGTTTGTGAGGGAGTTGTTGAACGATCCAAGAGGGGATGAGTCGTTGGCTTACGAGGAGAGAGTCGTTGAGAGCAAAGAAGATGTCATCGCAACGCTTAAAGCGATGAGCAAATGCAATCTCTTCGTCGTCGGGAGAAATGCGGCGGTTGCGTCGTTGGTTAACAGTACGGATTGTCCTGAGTTAGGACCAGTTGGACGTTTGCTGTCGGCGTCGGATTTTTCAACAACCGCGTCGGTGCTCGTCGTTCAGGGATACGATCCGGCGGCGGACACACGGCCGCTCGTTGAGGAAGATGTTAACTACGAACAGGCTTCCAGAGAGTTTGCAGACTCAACCGTCTGATCGGATCTAAACAGATTATTACAGAACAAAACAACATAAAGAAAAAAAAAAAAAAAAAATCTCTCTTTATGTTTTTTCCTTTTTCTCACGAAACATTTTGGTTTGGAGCGTCTTTGTTCTTTTTGTATTTCCCCCTAAAATAATGGTTTCCATTAGATTTACGGGCATAAAAATTGACCAGAAAGTTCTTAAACCGAAATCGAACCACCAAATTTTCTTTTAAAAACCCAATCAAAAAGTGTTGGGTTGGGGGTGGGTGGGGAGGTTGGTTTACTGGGAATAGTGTGTGGATTTTAAAGATTTTGAAAGTTACAAGAATTGTTAAATTTATAAAGAGTTTTGTTAGATTTGGAAAGAGTATGTAAATTTAGAAAATCAATCAAAATATTTTATTATAATAGAATTTGAGAATCTAAGGGGAGGTTATTGGGAATTGAATTTGTGTTGATTGTTAAAATTTTCATAATCTATTGTTATTGGTTAATGGATTTTTGACATTCTTATTAAAATCTATTGTTATTGGTTTGATGACTTTTAAAATCCATAGAAAATCCATTGTTATTCAAAAAGTTTACAAGTTTAATGATTCTATGAATTCATTAAATCTTTGTTATTGGGAGATGGATTTTATACAAATTAACTTATGAAACAAAACTTTCAAAATACTACATATATCCCTTAGATTCTCAAAGTCCATTACAATAAAATATTTTGATTGATTTTCTAAATTTACATACTCTTTCCAAATCTAACAAAAATTCTTTATAAATTTAACAATTCTCTTAACTTTAAAAATCTTCAAAATCCACACAAATTCTACTCCCAATAACCCCACCCTAAGGGTATTTTGAAAGTTTTGTTTCATAAGTTAATTTGTTTAAAATTAATCTCCCAATAACAAAGATTTAATGAATTCATAGAATTATTAAATTTATAAACTTTTTGAATAACAATAGATTTTGTATGGATTTTAAAAATCATCAAACCAATAACAATGAATTTTAATAAGAATGCCAAAATACATTAGCCAATAACAATGGATTTTGAAAATTTTAACAATCAATACAAATTTTAGTCCTAGTTAATGTTTATACCGAACAAAAGCAAGGGAAACCGATATATGTAAATACTATGTGATCGGATCAAATCAACCAAAATTAATTATACCTCTAGCTAAATTTTCATATATGTCAAAAAAAAACTTTGAAGTATTAAAAAGGTTTCTCTTCTTAGTTCACAAATAGGCAATAGCACACATATTAACGTAATTCTACTTATAGGGCAAGTAATTGCCATAATACTTATATGATGCCAAAAAGGAAAGAAAGAAGGGTTTCTATAGTTTGAACACAAAAAGAAAAGAAAAGAAGGGGTTATATATATATATAGTTTTTCTTTTCGTATAATCGAAAACAGAAGACATAACCAATGGATCCGCATGTTAATCTTCCGTGGGATTTGGAGGAAGAAATACTCTCTCGTCTTCCAATTCAATCTCTTGCTCGGTTCAGAACCGTATGTAAAAGATGGAACGTTCTTTTCAACGACAGGAGGTTCCAGATCAAAAAACCTCCTCACTTCATCTTCCTGACCAAATCCAAGATTTGTTCAATAGACATCGTCGATCACAACAATATCGATCCAAAGATAGAGTTAAATGAGCTACCTTCCTCTCATATTCCTTGCCTGGATTCGAATTTGCATTACAACTTCATGATCACTAGTTGCAATGATCTCTTGTTTTGCAACTATCCAAGCTGTAAGAAGAAATTGCCAGCGCTATGGAATCCGTGCGTGAGACAGTTTAAATGGATCAAGTACGAGGCCCAACAGTTCGAGGTTTTCGGCTTAGGATACGATAATAGTAAACCCGAAAAGGTTTACAAGATCTTAGGGTCTATTATCCGCAAGGGAGCTGCTGTCTACGAGTGTCCGTCTCGGAAGATTAAGTTTATTGATACACCTGACGTGGCCATATCTGAAACAGCTAAACGGTCACATGTGTCCTTGAATGGATCTTTGTATTGGGTTGCTTACGATCGCAAGACTCGTGAGTATTTCATCCAAAGCTTTGATTTCTCGAGGGATCATTTCGAAACCTGTTGTCTCCTTCCGGGTGAGGAGAACCGTTCTTGCGATGAACTCGTCCTCGCGGTTTTTATAGGAGATCGGTTTTCGCTGTTGAAGCAAAGCTATGTGACAAGGAAGATTGAGATTTGGGTGACGAAGAAGAAGATTGACAGAGATGAAGTGGTTTGGGTTAGCTTGATGACTTTGACAGCAAGTAACTTGCCAAAGTTATTTAATAAGGTTTATGGCATTAGTTACTTCATCTATGGCAAGACCCTAATCATGTGTTGTGGCGACGATGAAACTAGAGAGCCTTGCATCTATGTTGCGAGGCAAGATTTGTGCAACAAGATTCATATAGATTCTGGGATTGGTTGGTTTTCTCACTGTGTCTATGTTCCAAGCCTGATCTCGGTTCCTTTAGAGTTTAACTAGATTGAGTGAACTGCAAGTCTATTTTATCATATGTTTTGAATTTTTCCCTGTCTTTTGTGTTGTTTGAAATCTAAATTGAGTTTGGAGGCTTTAAGTCTCAGTTTGATATAAATAAATATAAAAAAAAACATGCAAGAAAAGTTCTATAATTTCTCTGTCGTGGATGATAACTACATATAGATGGATTTGAATCGGAAATGAAGAATAGTATATGAGACTTTGGAAATTGAAGTTGTTAAAGGTCGGGCTAAAAATATTATAGTAGTTAAATAGAGTGTGGCGTAGTCCATTATATGTTTCATTTTCACAAAACTTAATAAAACTAACAAGCTTAAAAAAATTATATTCACATCAAGCTAACTAGTTAGAAGTTAAAACTAACAATTAGATGTTTTCGGTCTTACTTACAATCATCTGTATATGTTTAAACCGACGTCAAACCAGTTAGTTGAGTAACCGAATTTCCAAAAATATGTGTTAGTAACTTAGTACTGTGTGTATTATTTATAAAGCCAACCAAAATGGAATCTAATGTAACCGAAGTGAATTAAATAACCAGAATTTATTAAAAGTTTAATATTTTTCACTAACTAAAAATATTTATTCTTCTGATTAATTTCTAAACGAATCGAACTTGATGTTGAGGATATATGGTATTATGGTGTATATCTCAACCGAAAAAACGGAATCTCCATCTTTAAATTACCTCCTGAGGAGTTTTGAATGCAAAAGGGACCACAACCGCCATTATCACCGACAAGAGTCAAAAGAGGCGTAATAAATAAACTAACACATTTTCGAACAAGAATCCATAAGTTAACATTCATTCACTATCACACACTCTCTCAATGTCTTCATTATTGCTCTCTCTCACGCTCTCTCCTCTTTCCTTTAAAAACCTCTCTCACCAAACTAAAAAATTTAACAAAGGAAAAAAAAAAAAAACACACTCATCAAAACATCAAAACATGAGCTACACTTTCTTTCTTCTTCTGCTCGCTCTCGTCCACTCCACTTTCTCTTCATTAGCTCCAACGGACAGAGCCGCGCTTGAATCCATCAGAGACTCTTTAACCGACATGCCCGGTTCAGAATTCTTCTCGACCTGGGACTTCACAGTCCCTGACCCTTGTTCCTCCTTCTCAGGCCTCACTTGCACTCCCCTCGGCCGTGTCACCGCCTTATCTCTTGGCCCTAACCTCTCCGGTTCCCTCTCTCCTTCTCTCTCCAATCTCACCCACTTGACCCAACTCATTCTCTACCCCGGTTCAGTCACCGGTCCTCTCCCTCCTCGGTTCGATTCCCTCCCTCTCCTCCGAGTCATTTCCTTAACCAGAAATCGCTTAACCGGTTCTATACCTGCTACTTTCTCATCTCTCTCAAACCTCCACACTCTCGACCTTAGCTATAACCAACTCTCAGGATCTCTCCCTCCTTTTCTCAACACTCTTCCTCGTCTCAAAGTCCTTGTCTTAGCCTCAAACCATTTCTCCGACAGCCTTAAACCTGTCTCTAGCCCCTTGTTCCATTTAGACCTAAAGATGAACGAAATCTCCGGCGAACTCCCACCAGCTTTCCCCATCACTCTCCGGTACTTGTCTCTCTCCAGGAACTCAATGCAAGGCACAATCAATGCCTTAGAGCCATTAACAGAGCTGACATACATCGATCTCAGCGTGAACCAATTCACCGGGGCAATCCCTAACTCGCTCTTTGGTCCATCAATCTCATCAATGTTCCTACAACGAAACAACTTCACATACATCGCCAACGGCACCGCCATTTCATTACCTCGGGGCTCCGTCGTTGACCTGAGCCATAACTCCATCTCCGGGGAGTTGCCTCCATCGCTCGTCGGAGCAGATGCTCTGTTCTTGAACAATAACCGTTTCATAGGAGATATTCCAGAGGAATACGTCAAGAGCTTAGTCAACGGTACAACGAAAACGCTCTTCTTGCAGCATAACTACTTGACCAGATTCCCTTGGAACTCTAGTTTTCAACTACCAGACTCTGTTTCGCTCTGTTTGTCTTATAACTGTATGGAGACGGATCCTGTCGTCGGTTTGTCCACGTGTCCTATCGAAGTTGCACCTCTGCTCTCAAGGCCTGCTATACAATGTTCTCGCTTTTACAATCACAGCTCCACTGGTTAACCATCTTTTTTCTTTTGGGAAAGAAATTTGCATAAAATGACAAGTTTTTTAAAATGTTAACTACGAAAAAGTTGACATTTTTAGGAATTGAACCGTTGTGTCGCGTTGTGTGTTTCTTAAACAAAACAAAAATTCAAAAAAGAGTGGTCCTCACGTGTAAATTAGATTGTAGTGTTTATGGAATATATAATTTATAGATTGGTCCTTTTCTCTTTTTTGTTTTCATTTTTCATTTTATTTTGAGTAATATATGCCATTTGAGATAATGAGGAGAAAATAAACACACCATTGGTTTTCCATATTTTTTTCCTTATCTTCAATCAGTATGATATTTTGATAAAAAAAGAATAATTTTATTCACTTTGTGGTCTGGAGGGCACTGAAGTATGCAATATATATCAACATCTTCAGATCCCCAAGCTTGTTGGATATGGATGAGTTAATAAGAACTTGTTAAAACTTAGAAAACATAATGGTGTTTATATGGTAAACCATCATTTTACAACTTAAATTCCAAATAATTAGCTGTTTACAGACATACCGACAAAGAAACTTAAGTAATAAAGTAGCATAAAGCTATCTGATTTGTCAGAATGTAAAAATGAGTCCAAGTTGACTCCTTTGAGCTTTGATTTTCGTTCCAATAATACTTCCTCTCCACCATCTCACCATCTTGTTTTCTTAGATCTAAGAAACAGAGAAAAAGAAGGACAGAAAGAGGATGAGAAAGGGAGTTCTGAATCCAGACAGGGATCGTCAGATTGTGGAACATGAGTTGCAGGAAACTGGGTTTAGTCCAGAATCAGAGAAGGCGACAAAGAAGAATGTTGAAGAGGACGAAGATGAAGAGGAGGAAGAAGAAGAATCCGTGGAGAAGATCTTTGAAAGCAGAGAAGTACCTTCGTGGAAGAAGCAGCTGACTTTGAGGGCTTTTGTGGTGAGCTTTGTGCTAAGCATCTTGTTTAGCTTCATTGTTATGAAGCTTAACCTCACAACGGGGATCATACCGTCCCTCAATGTCTCCGCTGGTCTTCTTGGATTCTTCTTCGTCAAGACATGGACCAAGATGCTTCATAGGTCTGGATACTTGAAACAGCCATTTACTCGCCAGGAGAATACTGTTATTCAGACCTGCGTTGTTGCTTCTTCCGGCATTGCCTTCAGCGGTAAACAAAACTCATCTTCTTATTCAATCAGCTAATTAAGTTAGAATTCAGTTTTTTGATTGAATTATGCCATAGTTTTGCTGTGAGAATCATGACTTAGTATTGTGTGGCGTTCTGATATAAAAAAAGACAAATACTTTTGAGCATTTTGTACTCATCACCCACCTGCTTGGTGTCTCTCTGTTTTTCATATTAATAAATGACTACTTGGGGATATGAAAATATACAGGAGGGTTTGGGACTTACCTCTTTGGCATGAGTGAACGAATTGCGAACCAATCAGGAGATGCTTCCCGTGGCTTCAAGGACCCTTCTTTAGGTTGGATCATCGGTTTCCTCTTTGTTGTCAGCTTTCTTGGCCTCTTCTCGGTTGTTCCCCTGCGAAAGGTTGGTCGCAGTTTTCGATTCCTGCTTTCTCCCATGTGAACCAAAAAGGGACAATGAGCTCATGAGATCTTGCATTTGCCAATGTATGTATGTTTTTGCAGATAATGGTAATAGACTTCAAACTAACCTACCCAAGTGGTACTGCAACTGCTCATCTTATCAACAGCTTTCACACCCCACAAGGGGCCAAGCTAGCCAAGTACTAACCTTTCACTTCACTTTATGCTTATTAGTCTTGACTTCTCTGCTTCCTTTTGTTGACTCGATGGTGCTTATCTGCAACAGGAAACAAGTGAGGGTCTTGGGGAAATTCTTCTCCATAAGCTTCTGCTGGAGTTTCTTCCAATGGTTCTTTACCGGAGGAGAAAATTGTGGTTTTTCCAACTTCCCAACATTCGGACTCAAAGCTTACCAGTACAAGTAAGCTCAATAAACAATTCACTTACTAGAAAGCAAAGAGCATCGGCTTAAACCGCAAGCTGGCTGGCTTATTGTTTCTTTTTTTCAGTATTTCCAATGTTGAGTTCCTTTCTGGTGGGAGCCTGATGTACAAACAGGTTCTACTTTGATTTTTCAGCTACATATGTGGGTGTTGGGATGATATGCCCATACATAATCAACATCTCTGTCCTTCTGGGAGGAATCCTCTCTTGGGGGATAATGTGGCCTCTCATTGAAACCAAAAAGGGAGATTGGTTTCCCGCTGATGTCCCCTCCAGCAGCATGCATGGTCTCCAGGCTTACAAGGCAAACCAAACTCTCCATAACCTTCCCCTTCTGTTAATTCTCTCTATGAATCCTCATGCTTTCATATTGATCTCTCTGCACTAACCTTTATATTCTTTCAGGTGTTTATAGCTGTTGCTATAATCCTAGGAGATGGTTTATACAACTTTTGCAAAGTGCTGAGCCGGACCCTTTCAGGACTATTTGTACAGCTCCGAGGCACTGCATCTGTTTCAAGAACCACATCCTTGACAGCTGAAGAAGACCCTCCTGCTTCCCCATTCAGCCCAAAGGAATCTTATGATGACCAACGCCGTACGAGATTCTTCCTCAAAGACGAAATCCCTACTTGGTTTGCTGTTGGAGGATATATCATAATAGCGGCAACATCTACAGCGATACTCCCTCACATGTTCCACCAGCTGAGATGGTATTACATTCTGGTCATCTACATCTGCGCACCTGTCTTAGCCTTCTGTAACGCTTATGGAGCGGGACTCACAGACTGGTCCTTGGCTTCAACGTATGGGAAGCTCGCCATATTCACAATCGGAGCTTGGGCTGGCTCTGAGCACGGTGGCATGCTAGCTGGTCTAGCAGCATGTGGTGTCATGATGAACATAGTCTCCACAGCTTCGGATCTGACGCAGGATTTCAAGACAGGCTACCTCACTTTGTCATCTCCAAAGTCGATGTTCGTGAGCCAAGTGATTGGAACAGCAATGGGTTGCGTGGTGTCTCCGTGCGTGTTCTGGCTATTCTACAAGGCATTTGATGATTTAGGTCTCCCAAACACTGAGTACCCTGCACCATTTGCTACCGTATATCGAAGCATGGCTAAACTAGGAGTGGAAGGTGTCTCGTCCCTACCGAGAGAGTGTCTCGTTCTATGCTACGCCTTCTTCGGTGTGGCGATTCTCGTGAACATAGTAAAAGACAGTCTCTGGAGCAGATGGGGGAGATTCATTCCTCTTCCCATGGCAATGGCGATACCGTTTTTCTTGGGGCCGTACTTTGCGATTGACATGTGTGTGGGAAGTCTGATACTTTTCATCTGGGAAAGAGTAGACGCAGCAAAGGCTGAAGCTTTTGGAACAGCGGTGGCTTCAGGTTTGATATGTGGAGACGGGATTTGGTCTTTGCCAAGCTCAGTGCTGGCTATAGCCGGAGTTAATCCTCCCGTTTGCATGAAGTTCCTCTCTGCTGCAACCAATTTAAAAGTCGACAGCTTCCTGCAAAGACCCTCTTAAGCTCAGTAAGTTGTGATGTCACAGGCATGGCAAAGTGTAATGATGATGCTTCCTTTTGTAATGATTTTCAAGGTAAAACCCTCGTATGTATAGATCATAGATCATGGTAATGGATTGCACAATTCATGCTTTATAAACAGATCGTAGATGGTTTCCACCAAACAGTTTCTTTTCAAACTTCAGAAAAGTCGCATGAAAAACAAAAACCCAATCTTGCGAGGATTAAGAACGGAACATAAAAATAGAGTTTTGAAGTTACCCATTAAGCTGAGAAAACTTGAGGACAATCGGTCGAGATCGCCGGAGATAAGGAGGGAGAAGAGAAATCGATTCTTCCGATGGAATTTGCGGAGGGTTGAGAGCACATTCGAGAGCTAGGGATTTCATTTCAGTCGCTTCCTCTGCTTTGACCGTTCACTGTCTCTCCATCGTCTCTTCTACTACGATTATTATTTGTTTTTCTTAAATAACAAAATAGAGATGATAATGTGTCCTAGTCACAGATATATAAAAAGGGTACGAGAAACCGTCAGTCTCTTTCTCTCTCTTTCCCTCTTCTCTCCTTCAAATCCGTTCTTCCTTGAGATCATTTTCGCTCTCTGTTACAAACCTTTTTTGGTTTTTTTCAATCAATTGCTTCTCTCTCTCTCTCTCTCTCTCTCGGTGTGATTATTATCGTCTGGAGTTTCTTTCATCAGAATGAACGGGAAGGCCTCTGTATCCAAAGAGCTCAACGCTAAGCATTCCAAGGTCCCTTTTTTTCTCTCCATCTTTTCGATTTCACCATTGTTTTTCTTTCTGCGTCTGGAAGGTCGCGTCTTTGCTTTATCCAATCACAACCCGCATGAATGAACGATTTACAGATTTGTGTGTGGTTGGTTATAGATATTGGAAGCACTTTTGAAGCACCAGGACAATCGAGAATGTGCAGATTGTAGATCAAAGTGAGCGTAAAGGATACCCCTTTTTCCCTTCTTCTCCTTCATCATCATCGTCACCATCATTCAACAAAATGATAAGAGCTTTGTGGTTGTTGGGTCTAATCTATTTTACAGGGCACCAAGATGGGCAAGTGTGAACCTTGGGATATTCATTTGTATGCAATGCTCTGGAATCCATCGCAGCCTCGGCGTACACATCTCACAGGTCCCCAATCTTCTTTATTCCATTGCTTGTGTCAAAACGAATCACATGAACGTTGATACCGAAAGATTTTGAAACAGGTAAGATCTATAACTTTGGATACATGGCTTCCAGATCAGGTTGCGTTCATGCAATGTAAGCTCCTCTCTGTCTATGATTTCATTTCAGTGGTACGGATTCATACGAACCCCATTAGCTTAATCATCTTGCTTGTATCATTTTTGACGCCTAGCTACCGGTAATGCTAAGGCAAACCAGTACTGGGAATCAGAACTGCCTCCTCATTTCGAGAGAAGCTCAAGCGACGCCTTTATCAGAGCCAAGTAATATTGACTCTTTGTTTTTTTTTTTTTTGTTACTTGCCTCTTGCTGCATCCTCATATGCAGTCTTGCAAAATGAAAAATCTTACCTTGATTCTTTTTTTGTTTGTGTTTCTTAAGATACAATGAGAAGAAATGGGCTTCACCGGGAGGGAAACAACCGGCTCCTATAGTTAACCAGCTAAGCTGCAAAGTTAGTCACTTGGTAGAGAGCGGATATAAGCCTGAAACTCCGAAGAAAGCAAGAACTCTTTCACTTGATGAAGAGATCCTTCTTAAGCATGTTCTTGAAGTAACACCTCCAGAGACAAGACTTCGTGCGGTATGGTATTGGTATCTCACAAAAATTGACTTTCTGAAGAAGGATCTTGGGATCATTTTTTTCATAAACTTGTTTCTGCAATGCAGGGTTCGGTGGATATGAAGGAGAATATGTATGCGTTGCCTCTACCACTGGGGATAGAAGTTAAGAAACAAAATCAAAAGAATGAGATTTTCTCCAGCGAGTTGAATCAGCATAGAAGAACCACCATAGCTCCACCCTCGAGCTGGGCTACTTTTGACTGTAAGGCCAAAAGACTCTGCCTTTTTCTTTCTTATATCTTCTGTGTGAATCAGAGGTTTTTGATTTGAAAATCTCTAAATGTGAAACAGGAAGAGAAGAGATGGAGAAGGAGAATATGGAGACAAATCATCATCATCATGTGGGCTTTAAATTAATTTATAGTCAAACAGGTTGGCAAAGATGGCCAAAAATGGAACTTGTTCTGTTTTCTGTTTTTTGGTCTTTACACACACATATATATATATATATATATATATATACATATATTATCTTTATCCAATTTTGGTTGCTTGTAACTAAATCATTTGAAATACAATGGAAAAAAGAGACATCTTGAGTATTTTGGACCCAAAAAGAAAGCAATACAACTCACTAAAGTGTATTATTTTGAATTGTTGGAGAAGTAACGTCGATTGATTGGTCTATACTCCTCTTACTCTATACCATATCAACAGACAACAATAATGATTTCAGCGGTGGTTGCTTTTCGGTATTCTCAATTTTAGTCACTTGGTGTTATTGTCTTTTTATTTGGTTTAGATTCGGTTCGTTCCGGTAAGATACTTGAATTCCGGTTCGGTTATTTTGATGAGAGAAAGAGTAGGCCTAATAGTAATATATTGATGGGCCTTAGGCCCGAGGAAGAATCGGAAACTGGAAAAGTCTGGAATGAGGAAGACTGGAAGAGGAACACAGAATGGATTTTTTCTGGTGTAGACTGAAGAAGACTGAAGAGGGACGGTGATGGCGGCGAACGCGTGTCTGCGTCTGCCGGCGACGACGTCTGTCCGTTCAGAGGAAGGCGTTCCGAATTCGAAATCGGCGCAGGGACAACCAAGTCTCTGTTTCAACAAACCTTCATGGATAATCACAGCTCAGGTGTGAAGCCGAAACCCTCCAATTTTCTATCTATAGAGTTCGATAATGTAACGAGTTTCTACGATTAGCAGTCAGGTTCTAAGACGGAGATTAGGAGAAAGGCGAAAGGTCGATGCGTAATATGTCGTGGAACTGGAAGAGTCGATTGTTTCAATTGTAGCGGGAAAGGTAACAACGAAATGATTTTTCTCTCTGTTTCTCAACGTCGAGAATGATGATGCTTGGTCTTGCTTGCTTCGTATTAACAACTCCATAGAATTCGTAATCTTGCTTTGGTGATGTATGATTGAAGGGAGGACTAATTGCGTGGATATGGAAATGCTTCCAAAAGGAGAATGGCCTAAATGGTACCTAATTATTTTGATAATGTGATGTTCTCGAGTCTTGTATCTCTAATATTTGATTCAGCAAGTAAAGATGTTTTTGTTTTTTGTGGGTGTTTGGTCACAGGTGCAGGAGCTGTGGAGGGAGTGGATTAAGTGATTGCTCTCGCTGTCTTGGTACCGGAGAGTACAGATACATTATGGGTTTCCGCTTCTTAAACCAACAAGATGATGTTGATCCACAGTTATGATGTGCTTACCAGTTTTTGTATATGTATATGGTTATTCCTCCCGAGTCCTGACTTGTTGGTTCCATCAGTTTACATAGTCATCATGTTGCCCAGGAAGAGAAATCGCTATATCTCGTTGTCTTGAGTCTACAAATACTTTTAGGAAGACAATTGAGGATTTATTTAAACTTTTGAAGCTATGCATTGTAAAAATGGCTGTATCTAGGCTTTGGTTCCAATGGAGACTGCAGTTTTTTTTTTTTTTTTTTGTTTTGTCTTTATTTCAGTTCTCCTTAGTGCATGCCCATTTTTTCTGATGGATCACCAAAAAGCATATGAATAAAGCTAAGCTAACCATGATAATATTTGCTAAATATTTTGCTGCTTTCTGTTCTGCACACAACCACCACTATTGATCAAGTGTCATTAAGAGGCTTCAGACTTCTGAGTCAATTTTAGTTTTGAGCTGAGCTGACTAATTTGATCAAAGAACCAATGTGTATTGGATTGGTGTCTATCTTCAGCTTGGAATGAGAACAAATTCCCTTTTGTTTTTTGGGTGACAAATTCAAATTCAATGGGATGATTTGAGTTTTTGTAATTTGTACAGTTATGCGGTTGGGATCTGAATTAAAAAAGCTCTTTTTCGTTTTCGATTTCGTATTTTATTTTGTCACGCGCGCATCTCGAATCGAGTAAAGTCTTCTTTGTGGTCGATACCCTTATCTTTATGGCTTCCGTTGCTTTGTCGGCGTTAAGCTGCCGGAGTTCAGGAGAACCGGTGAAGGAGCTACGCGTTTGTACGAATCGCACCTGCCGGAAACAAGGATCCTTCCAGATACTGGAGACGTTGACGGCTCTCGCACCTCCCCAACTCCGAGTCAATCCCTGCGGCTGCCTCGGCCGATGCGGCTCAGGTCCCAACCTCGTGGCTCTCCCTCAAGGTCTCCTCCTTCGCCACTGCGCCACGCCTTCTCGGGCTGCCGAAATATTGTTCAGCCTCTGCGGCGACGGCCGGGAAGCTTCTTCCTCCTCCGCCGTCTCGAACGCCCTCGCCGCTTTAGCGCTCACCAACAACGCTCTTTCCCAAATCGAAGCCGGAAACTTCCCGGAAGCAGAAGCACTTCTCACACAGGTTTATAGAATATAACATTTGTCTCAATTTCCCTCTCCATTTCTCTGGAGCTTGACCAATGATGCGTGTTGCTGCAGGCTTTAGAGCTGAAACCTTACGGTGGCTTGCATAGAATCTTAAAACACAGGTACGGAGGTAGCTAAGAATTCATCTTTTTTATATACTGTTTCCTTCATAGATTGTATTATATAACTAGATCGTTGGAAATTTGGGGATCGCAGAGCAGTTGCAAAATTGGGAATGACTGATTACTCTGGAGCTCTTGAAGATATAAGCCAAGCTCTGGCATTAGCTCCCAACTATTCTGAGGTATACTCAGAGATGAGGCTCTTTGTGTATTTTAAAGATTTCAACTTTGAAAGCTTTTATGTTGATTCTATTTTTTTTTTTTTGTTCTTATGGATTTATTTACCAGCCCTACATTTGCCGAGGTGATATCTACGTTGCAAAAGGTGAATACGACCTCGCCGAGAAGTCATACTTAAAATGTCTAGAGATAGATCCATCTCTCCGGAGATCCAAATCGTTCAAGGTTAGTTTTTGTTTGAAGTTTTGTACGCATCGAGGGAAGATAAGCTTCATTGCGTCTGGCAATAATGGAATGCTTTCCGCTTATTCGTGAAAAAAATTTCAAAATTTGTTGGTGTTTTAATTATTCTTGCAGGTCCGGATTGCAAACCTTCAAAAGAAAGCTGTTGAAGTGGATACGGCATAGAAGTATTTTGACATGGGGAGCTGTAATGGATGCATATTGATACCTTTCGACGTCTGGCATTAATTAAAGGGTAACTGTTTTTTCTCTCTGCCAAGACCGTTGCAATAAATGTATTTTCTTTGGGTAGAAGAGGAGAGTGGCAAGATGATGTAGATAGGTTATGAGTATATCAAGAGGTAATGAGATTACCTTGTATATATATATTATTCAAGCTAATGACATTATTTTGGTACTAAAGATGACCTAAACAACAAGCTGCCTATCTTTGATTATCACTCATAAACAGTAACTCAAGGAGCTACATCAATACTTAGCTTCTGGCCATTCTCACAGTGTTCGTCCACTCCACAGATGAACCAATGCTCTCCAACCTCTGATATAATTATTGAGTCATTGCCTTTGGTGAAGAGAGAGATGTAGTTGTCTCTTCCACAATCTGCATATGCCGTTGAGTTGACTTGCATGACGTTATGCTGATCTTTGTCATAGTTGAAAACTGTTGAAGAAGAGATACAGATTTAGCAAAGGTGGTAAAATTTAGGAATTATTGTACATGAATTTGGAGAAAGTACCTAAGACATCGCCGACGTGAAACTCTCTTCCCTGTGTCCAGTTGGTATAATTTGTAAGAAGTTCCCAGCCAGAGCTGTCGCCGACTGTATGGTTTGTGCCTTCAGATGTTAGCATGAGAGAAGATAACGAGAAGATGCTAGAGAGTAAAAAAACCAAGCTGGAGAAGCAGCTTCCCTGATGAAGCATTATTGCCTCTTTGCCTTTTGTTTCTCTCCTTTTCCCAAAATACAGTCTAGGTTTATAGCAGTAAGCAATTGTGGGTGGGAAGGTCATGACATTGTTGTGTTTACTAGCTTAGTTAGTCATGTAAACCATACATATATGTATTAAGGAGTCACGTATAGTTTGCAAGCTGGAATAGACTGTGCATCAGGATGATGCACTGAAAAGCATTAAATTAAATATAACAGGCGGTAGAACATACAGAGTCATGTGTGCATTTTTTTTTCATAGTTTTACCAACACACCGAAGGATAATAGACTAATTAGGCAAGTTGAGAGTGCAGCATGATGGAGCAGCAGCAGCAGATGACTTTGTGAACAGGTGAATGTTGTTGAGCTTCTTCAACCACTTGAATCCTGTTTTCTCTTCGGTTTTCTTCTCCTCCTTGATCTTCTTCTTGGTGTTGCGCTTATCCAGGCCAAAGCAGCCGGTTGAGACCTTATCATAGACGGGCTCTGAGCTCATGGATGCCTGCAGCGTGTAGATTCGGTTCTGGAGAATGCAGACCTTGTGAAAGTGGTCATCTCTCATCTTAAGCACACACCTAGCGAGCCCAACAGCTTCGTTCTTCATGAACAAGGCCTCAGTGGCTAGCTCTCTGTTCTCCTCCAGGAGAGAAGTGACTTTGTATCCAAGACTAGCGTTTTCCTGCATAGCCACTTCCTTCTCCATCTCCAGCAACATGACGAACTTCTTCAGCAGCTCTATAGTCTTGGAGGCTTCATGAAACCGCTGCTCCTTGTGGAGTAACTCGTGTTGCAGAATCTCCTTGTTTAGGTTTGCAGTCACAAGCTGCGACACAAGCTCGTCGACTTTCTCTGAAACCGGAGCAGGATCTTGCGTCTGTTGAAAGGATAAGGTGCTCTCGGAGCTGATCTCACTACCGGAATCGATTTCCGAAATGCAGTCTTCATCTTCAGCTGTGGGTTTAAGCTGCTGATTGGGTCTGGTTTGATGAGAACGACCCAAGAGAGTGACGTAGCCGTTGTAAAGGTCGAGACAAAGGGAGAGAAGGAGAGGTCTTCTCTGGTAAAACCATTCAGCTCGTTGAGCAAATGTATCATCATCGCCTTGGCTTTCTTCGAAAGCTGATACACGAAGGACTTGCATCCGAGCTTCAAGGTCTGTTTCCAACATTTGAGACAAGATGGATGAGAGAGAAAGAACAAACCAGAGACAAGGAAGAGAGAGAGAGAAAAAGGGGGTCCACTGTTTCTGTTCTGTAGCATGCTTTGTTTTGAAAATTTGAAAAAAAAGCACCAAAAAGAGAGAGAGAGAGAGAGAGAGAGAGAGAGAGAGATTTTGAAATTGGAAGGAATCGTACCGGAGAGAGATGGCAACTGTGGAGGAGGAAGATGAGTGACGTCCATTGATCCTTTGCTCTTCATCTTCTTCAACCTGAAAAGGATTACTGGTTTTGGTGAGTCCTCTGTTCAAATTTGTAAAGGAAAAAAGGCGAATCGAATATGCATAGATCCAGAGAGAGGTGAAATCGACATTAAATCACGGATGTTTTTTCCAATAAGATAATAAATGTCGTCGAAAAGGATTTTACGAGCATGGAGATTAATGAAGGTTTTGAGTGGGAAGAAGAAGAAGATAACAAACCCAGAAATAGAGAGAGAGAAGGGAGCTGACACGTCTGATCAGTTGCATCAGCGCAGAGCATATAACAGGCAAAATCCGCCAAAGCTACAAGTTTTTGATTTTGTACCACTCATATCTTAACACGTGGCTAACGAACTTGGGCTTCTTAGTTGCGCTATTGGGCTTAAAAATAAAAGCCTTTCTTCATGGCTTCCGCAGATGGTGGACCTTTTTGGAATTTTGAGATTCAGTGTGGTTTATCAAAAAGCAGAAAGATGATACGCATGTGGTTGGTGACACAAATGACAAATTTTATATCTAGAAAAAACATCATCACTTATATCAATTATTGATCGATAAATTAATAAACGTGCGTTGTTACAAGGAAAAGTAACAATTTATTTATTCATCGTCTTTCTTATTACCTAAGAAAGGAACACAGGAGGAGCAAGTAAAGAATTGAAAGGAGCTATTTTCATTTTTCAGTAACGCGGCTTTGTTTATTCACACTTAACCATTTGTTATAAATATAATAGAAAAAGCTCAACTCTGAATTTGGTGAGAATTCCAATCTATTGTTTTCTTTCTATAGTACAGTTTAGACTTCCGATCTATTTCAGTTTTGCTTTATTTGTTATTTTAATATTTCTTCAAGATCACATTATTTCGCAAAATACTTTTAAAGAAAAAAAAAAAGTTAGAATTCACAATCTGATAAAGGAAAACTGGGGAAAATGAGAAATGTCAAAGCAACACAAAAGCCAGCTTCTTGTAGTTTTCCCTTCCTCCAACCTTTTTGCTTTACTTACTTAAAATAAAACGAAATCGTTATGAAGTTTCGTTGATGGGTTCAACAGAACATCCCAAATGTGACATTTTTTTTAATATTTTCATATTCCCGCAAAGTTTCGATGTTTCCTAAAAGTTTTATCCTTTTTCCTTATAAAACGAACACTTGCTTCTCCACGGGCTAAATCCAAAACCCAGTCCCTCTGTCATCGTCTCCTTCCTTCCTTCATATTCTTCTTTGTCTCTTTTCATCGTTTAGCTCCTTTCTTCTAGATACCTGCTTCTCGTACTTTGGTCTAAGTCTGTAAAATGGAGTCACCCAACGAAAACGACGAGTTTCCCATTCTTCCTCCAATTCAAGAAGCAACATCTCGTTCTCACTCCAGGACTCTCACTTCAAGAAACCGTAGCGTTTCCCTCTCAAACCCATCTTTCTCCACTGACGGATTCGACAACTCGAGTGTGGTTTTAGGCCACACAGGTCCTCTTCGAACCCAGAGGAGACGACCTCCTTCACTGCAAATGAGTGGTCCTCTTTACTCTACTCGCAGACCTGAATCTTTCTTTCCTCCCTCTCCTATTCAGCCTCCTGATTCCTCCTCCATCGTTGATGTTCCATCTGAAGATGAAGGAATCCTGTTGACAAACGCAAATCTCTTGAGATCTGGACAACTAGGAATGTGTAATGATCCTTACTGTACCACTTGCCCTTCTTACTACAACCGCCAAGCTGCTCAGTTTCACACTTCCAGAGTTTCTGCCTCCAGAGTAACTTTTCAACTTCTTCCAAGCTTTTTTAAATACCTTGAGACTCAAGTAAATGTTAGTCATAGCTGCTGACACAAAAGCCTTTTTTTTTTTCCCTTTTTTTTTCTTTTTGGTTTTAGTTCCGTACTGCTCTGTATGATGATGCTAGAGGTTGGGCTAAGCGATTCGCCTCCTCTGTTCGTAGATGCTCACCTGGAATCATGAATCCTCATTCAGAATTCGTTCGAGGCTGGACTAGATTCTTAGCCTTTTCAAGCTTGCTAGCGATTTTTATAGATCCCTTCTTCTTATTCCTCTTATTCATCCGAAACGTATGTTTCCAATTCCTTCTCTTGTTTGACTGTATATGTATGCCTGAGTTTGAGCACCATTTATTACTAATGCAGGACAAGAAATGCATAGAGATTGATCGGTCTAAGACTAGAATATTGGTGATCTCTTAGAATTATAACTGATGTTATATTCTCCATTAACACTATCCTTCAGGTATGTGTGTGTGTGTGTGTGTATCTCCTTTGCTGCTCCCATCTCCTCATGTGTAAGGAAGTTTTAATGATTTCTTTTTTTTTTGTCATATTTGTTGCAGTTTCGGTTGGCCTATGTAGCTCCTGAGTCTAGGATAGTTGGTGCAGGCCAGTTAGTTGATCAACCAAGAAAAATAGCTAGCAATTACATCCGAGGAAAATTTTTTCTTGACTTGTTCATAGTGTTACCCATCCCACAGGTATTGTAGTATTAATTAACCCTTCAAAATGTTTTCGATTCGAAAATGTTTGTTTTTACCTTAGATTTCTCTTTTTTTTTTTTTTACAGATAATGATATTATGGATAATACCAGCACACTTAGGCACATTGAGGACAGAATCCGAGAGAAACACTATACGAGGCGTAGTTCTTTTTCAATACATTCCAAAGTTATACAGACTCTTACCTCTTCTTGCCGGACAAACACCTACAGGATTCATATTTGAGTCGGCTTGGATTAATTTCTTTATTAATCTTTTCACATTTGTGCTTGCTGGTCATGCTGTTGGCTCTTGCTGGTATCTTGCAGGACTTCAGGTAATATTAGTCACTGTCTACTAAATATTTTTTTCTTTCACAAATTTCAAGTGATTCTCATTGTCATGTCTGCTTCCTCCTTTTTCAGAGAGTTAAGAGATGCCTCCTAAAAGCTGAGGATATTTCTGTGGATGAACGTAGAAACCTTATCGATTGTGCTCGTCTAAGCGAAGCATCAGAGTCACTAAGAGATCTCTGGAAACATAGTGCGAGTGTCAATGCATGTTTTCAAGAGGGTGGTTTTACTTATGGGATCTATTTGAAGGCAGTCAATCTCACCAATGAATCTAAATTCTTCAAAAGATCAAGTTATTCTCTGTTTTGGGGGTTCCAGGTAAAGCAAATCAGACTCTATATGATGATGTTACATCTTTTAATTAATCTTGAAATCACTCCTAATTAACTAAATGTCAAATACTTTAAAAGCAAATCAGCACGCTTGCTGGAAACCAAACCCCAAGTTACTCACTGGGGGAGGTTTACTTTACAATGGGTATCATCGGATTGGGACTTTTGCTTTTTGCACGGCTTATCGGTAATATGCAAAACTTCCTTCAGTCTCTCGATCGAAGGTAAATAAATATACACTTGATCAACAATATGTTTCTAGAAAGAATAAAGTTTCATGAGATGGTGTATTGTTTCTTTTCTTATTATTCCTCAAAATGATATATGATGATATATGGTTTGTGCATGTCCTGTTTTAGGAGGATGGAAATGATGCTGAGACGGCGTGATGTGGAGCAATGGATGAGGCATAGACATCTTCCAGAAGATATAAGAAAGTTTGTGCACTGTGGAAATTTGGTTTTCTTAGGCCATATATGTATAATAAAACTGATCAGCTCAAGTACTATTTGTTCAAACATTTTTCAGGAGGGTGCGAGAAGCTGAGCGATTCAACTGGGCGGCTACTAGAGGAGTCAATGAAGACTTGCTCTTTGAGAATATGCCTGATGATCTTCAGAGAGATATCAAACGTCACCTCTTCAAATTTCTAAAGAAGGTAACAAGCATCACAACACAATGAGAGCATTGCTTGACCACTGCTGAAAACTCTGCTCTAGGTTTTGAAGTGTTCTTGGTGTTTGCAGGTGAGGATATTTTCTCTGATGGATGAATCAATCTTAGATTCTATACGTGAGAGACTGAAACAGAGGACGTACATAAGGAGTAGCACTGTGTTGCACCGAGGAGGACTAGTTGAGAAAATGGTATTCATAGTGAGAGGTGAGATGGAGAGCATTGGAGAAGACGGCTATGTTCTTCCTTTATCAGAAGGTGACGTTTGTGGCGAAGAACTTCTCACTTGGTGCCTCGAACGCTCTACTGTTAACCCCGGTATATATATATATATACATATCCCTTTTTGATAATAGCTTTGGCTCTATTTCTTCGTTACTTGTAACCCACGTAAACGTTTCCTCAAGTGCAAAAAAGCTTAGAACTGAATCTGTTTTTTGAAACCTTGCAGATGGGACGAGGATAAAGATGCCGCCAAAGGGATTGGTGTGCAACAGAAGTGTTAGGTGTGTGACAAACGTGGAGGCCTTTTCGCTGAGTGTAGCAGATCTTGAAGACGTGACGAGCTTGTTCTCGAGATTCCTGAGGAGTCATAGAGTGCAAGGAGCAATAAGGTATGAGTCTCCTTATTGGAGGCTACGAGCAGCTATGCAGATTCAAGTGGCTTGGAGATACAGAAAGAGACGTCTTCAGAGATTATACTCTGATCAATCCAGTTCCAGCCGTTAGATCTTTTATTGTATTCTTTTCATTCTTGATGATGAATTTTGTTTGGTGACCTATAAAGCTTAGTGGTTGTTAAATATTAGTAAATAAAGTTGTAATGTATAAGATGGCTTAATGATTCATTTCATTAGTGATACGAAAGCTAAATAAATTTTACATTTTCAACAAAATATGAAAGCATGCTCGTTCAGAAAATTCAAAACCACGTGGCTTGCGTAGTTGGGCTAGTAATTGCGGCCCATTTAATACCGAGCATAATTAACCAAGCCTTTGTAGTGATTTTTTTAGCGCTAGGATAAAAGAGTTGAGATACTAATTGACACACATGAAAATTAGGAGTGCTAATTGGGACACCTGACACGAGTTGGGTACTAATCGGCCGTTTTACCGATAAAAGACAGAGAAGTTGGTCTCCAATGTAAGTGACATGTACAGTTGGTGATCCAATAATGTAATTTTAATTAAACCGCGTTTTTTTACTATTGAAAACGGATAGCAATAATAATTTGTTGAGATCCCCCTTCTTTCGCAATATTTATTATTTGACACCGTAAGTCATAACATCCATGGATTTATTATTTTTCCATTGATAAAAACTTTCCATAAATAAAATAGGAAAGAAAAACTCAGAGTTTATTATTTTATTTAAGGACACTGACAAATAAAAGTCAGTCTTCAGAAAATGTCTTGATTTTTTTTGCAGAACAATCGGTATTCGTATTCACACAAATGTCTCAATAATTTATCGCATCCATTAATAATAAATGATACACACTTGCTTGACGGGGCATATGATGATTCTACAAAGACCCTGGACTCAGTCAGTCATCGTCTCCTTCCTTACTTCTTCTTCTCAATTTCCCAAAACTCTAACTCTCTGCTTCATCTTCTCCCCCTCAGATTTTTTCCTTCTGCCCTAATTTTTTTTTTTTTTTGGGTTTCTGGGTCTCTTTCTTTCTTCTGGAACCCCTTCTCTACGCGAAATGGCTTCCCCGAACGAAAACGATGACATTCCCATGCTTCCGATTTCAGACTCGTCGTCTCGCACTTGTTGGACTCGTAGCGTTTCACTCTCAAACCCTACTTCCTCCGTTGACGGATTCGACAACTCGAGCGTGGTTTTAGGCTACACAGGTCCTCTCCGAGCCCAGAGACGTCCTTCTTTAGTGCAAATGAGTGGTCCTCTTTCCTCTACTCGCAACCCTGCACCTCTCTCTCTTCTTCCTCCTCCTCCTACCACTACCGATTCTTCTGATTCCCTTGGCGTCTCCTCTCAGCCTGAGAGGTATCCTGCTTTCGCTGCTCTCGAACACAAGAAATCCGAGGACGAATTCGTATTGAAACACGCAAATCTCTTGAGATCTGGGCAATTGGGTATGTGTAATGATCCTTACTGTACCACTTGCCCTTCTTACTACAACCGCAAGGCTGCCCAAATCCCCACTTCCAGAGTTTCTGCCATTTTCGATTCGACGGTATGTTGTTTGCTTTCCTTACTTAAGACTCAAGTAAATGTTGCTGACACAAAGAGTCTCTTTTTTCTCTTTTTCTCTTGCTAGTTTCATAATGCTCTGTATGATGATGCTAAAGGCTGGGCCAGGCGATTTGCTTCATCTGTTAATAGACGCTTGCCTGGAATCATGAATCCTCATTCCAAATTCGTTCAAAGCTGGACTAAATTCTTTGCCCTCTCATGCTTGTTGGCTATTTTCATAGATCCCCTCTTCTTCTTCCTCATATTAGTCCAACAGGTATGTTTTCCTTCAGAGATATGTCACTCTCTGTCTCTCTGTTTTTGCTTTCCATGAATTGTTTGAGCACCTTTATTTGACCATCTTTCTTGCTGCAGAACAACAAATGCATCGTGATCGATTGGCCGATGGCTAAAGCATTTGTAGCTGTTAGAACTTTAACGGATGTTCTGTTCTCTGTGAACATTCTGCTTCAGGTGTGTGTGTTTTTTTTTTTTTTTGTTGGTTCCATGTTCTTACAAGTGAATCTTTTGGCTTTTAATGCTTCTTAATTCATATTTTTTTGTTTCAGTTCCGGTTGGCCTATGTAGCTCCTGAGTCTACAGTAGTTGGTGCTGGCCAGTTGGTTGATCAACCAAGAAAAATTGCTCGCCATTACTTCCGGGGGAAGTTTTTCCTTGACTTGTTCATAGTGATGCCACTTCCACAGGTAGTACATAATGGGTTTAGAGCTACAAAACTGGTTTTAAGTTTGAATGTATATATGTTCATTCACCGTATATTTGTTTGCAGATATTGATATTATGGGTAATACCACAACACTTAGGCACATCTGGGGCAAACTATGCAAAAAACCTTCTGCGCGCTGCAGTTCTGTTCCAGTACATTCCAAAGTTATATAGACTTCTTCCTCTTCTTGCTGGTCAAACTCCAACGGGATTCATCTTCGAGTCGGCTTGGGCTAATTTCGTTATTAATCTTCTCACCTTCATGCTGGCTGGACATGTTGTTGGCTCTTGCTGGTATCTTTTTGGTCTACAGGTATTGCAAAGTCTCAAAAGCTAAACCATTCACTTTAAGCTCACTGCCCTGTCTTCTCATTGCCTTGCTTTCCTTTTTTGTGCGCCTTTGTCCCTTTCAGAGAGTTAATCAGTGCCTTCGAAATGCCTGTGGTAATTCTGATCGTGCGTGTAGAGATCTTATAGATTGTGGTCGTGGAGATGACGATAAATCGTTAGCTGCCTGGAGAAACAATACGAGTGCCATTGCTTGTTTTGATGAGGATGGCTTTCCTTATGGAATCTACTCAAAGGCAGTCAATCTTACCAACCATACTAGTCTCTTCACAAGATACAGTTACTCTCTTTTCTGGGGTTTCCAGGTAAATTGGGTTGTATTGAACAAAAATGTTAAACGTTTCCACTGATTGGCATGTCTGTAACTATATGTCAACTGTTTACAAATCTCAAAGCAAATCAGCACGCTTGCTGGAAACCAAAACCCAAGTTACTTTCTGGGGGAGGTCTTCTTTACTATGGGCATTATCGGACTGGGGCTTTTGCTTTTCGCGCTTCTTATTGGTAACATGCAGAACTTCCTTCAAGCTCTCGGTCGAAGGTAAATAACTCCGTCATCTCAAGGCATGGTGGTTGGTTTCTAAATCACCAAGTTGTAATCCTTTGATTGTGCTTTGTCCATCTTAGGAATTTGGAAATGACGCTAAGACGGCGTGATGTGGAGCAGTGGATGAGCCATAGACGGTTGCCAGAAGGTATAAGAAGGTATGTAAACTACGCCCTTAGACTTTTACATTGTCTCAGGCTCTGTAATGTCACTGTTAAACTAACTGAATTGTTTATTCAACATTTTCAGGAGGGTGCGAGAGGCTGAGCGGTTCAACTGGGCTGCTACCAGAGGAGTTAACGAAGAAGTGCTGTTTGAGAATATGCCTGAAGACCTTCAAAGAGATATAAGACGACACCTTTTCAAATTTCTGAAGAAGGTAAAACATCAAAGCCCATTTCCCTCAACATGACTCTCTCTCTGAAACTTGTGTGTGCTTAGATCCCAATTCCATAGGGGTGAAAGTGCTACTTATGAATCTAACTTTATAGAGACTGCTGCTGAATCCCAAGTAATAGTTATGCGATCACAGATTTACCATTGCTGAGACTCTCTACTGAACTGAAAGTCTGAAATGAGTGGTAGATTTTCTAAATGTTAATGGGTTTTGCAGGTGAGGATATTTTCGTTGATGGACGAACCAATCTTAGATACCATCCGTGAGAGGCTGAAACAGAGGACATACATAAGGAGCAGCACCGTGTTGCACCGAGGAGGACTAGTTGAGAAAATGGTATTCATAGTGAGAGGTGAGATGGAGAGCATTGGAGAAGACGGTTCTGTTCTTCCTTTATCAGAAGGAGACGTTTGTGGTGAAGAACTCCTCACTTGGTGCCTCGAACGCTCTTCTGTAAACCCCGGTATATATATATCCTCTTTTGATAATAGCTTTGGCTCTATGTCTCATAAACATTTCATTAAGGGAAAAAGCTTGGAACTGGATCTTCTTCGAAAGCTGCAGATGGAACGAGAATAAGGTTGCCATCGAAGGGATTGCTTAGCAACAGAAATGTCAGGTGCGTGACAAACGTGGAGGCGTTTTCGCTGAGTGTAGCAGATCTTGAAGACGTGACGAGCTTGTTCTCGAGATTCCTGAGGAGCCATCGAGTGCAAGGAGCCATAAGGTACGAGTCTCCTTATTGGAGGCTGCGAGCGGCTAGGCAGATTCAAGTGGCTTGGAGATACCGAAGGAGACGGCTTCAGAGATTATTCACTGCTCAGTCTAGTTACAGCCTTTAGATTGTATTCTTCATTCTTTTGATGACGATGTTGGATTGATAATGATAAAGCATGGTGGTTGTCACATAGTTGGTTTTACTCTATTATAAGATAGCTCAGTGCTTCACTTAAATTCAAATTCTCAGTGTAAAAAATATCATTTTGCTTTTAATAAGAGCATTTCCTCCTAATTGTATAACACTAAAAAATAGATAATTATGATTAGTTTTATATATTTTTGTTTAATTTAATATTTAGTTATGTAAAATTTAAACAAATAAATTTAACATTTATGTGTAACAGCTTGAATATGATTACGAGTTATTGTATATATAAAAAGAAGAACAAAATGTATATTTAAAATTTATACCTTTTTAAAAAACTTGTCGAGAGATTTCATGAAAACTAATATTGTTTTCCAATCAAACTTTCAGTCTCTTACAACTTTTTTTGGTTTTTCACTTATTTTGGGCTATTTTCAATAATTGATCTCTATTTCTTTATTTATTTTTGTTTATCATTATTTATCTTTATCCTTTATATTTGTACTCATCTTACATAATTTTTATATTTAAATTTATCTTACTAAATTTTATATTTTTAACTCCCAAATAATGTAAATCACAAAAAAAAAAAAAACATCAATGAAACACACATTCAACATTTTGAACATGATAAATCTAAATACAAATTTTGGTTAAAACTTTAACTATGCTTTACTTTTTTAAAAATGAGTTTTTTATCCAACTAATATTATAATTTAAAAACATAAAATTTCCTATTTATTTAGTTAGATTGTTTGTATTTTCTAATAATTCAATTTATATTATAAATAAGTGCATTAATTAATGGAGTATGTATTAAAAAGTATTTTGATTATAATTTAATATTAACATTGATGAGGTGGACACTTGGAGAGAAAACTCTCATACAAAATTTAAGATTTTCGCCGTAGTTAGCTTTCAAACTTTCAGAAATATACAGTTGTTAAAACCTTTTTTTCAGCTGTTAAAACTTGGATGGCTCACAAACCTAATTATAAACTCGTGGTCAATCCTAATTTAATGACTGTACTCAGTACATCAAGTTTCTATGAAATTGTGAAGGCGCCAAAACTTAATTAATTATTTACTATGTCAAAAAAAAAATATATATAGTTACTACAATATCATTGAAATATTTTTACCACAACTCAATATATATAGACTCCATCAGTTTTTTTAAACCTTTTTAGCTATCTTCTAAACTTAATTTTTGTTTCGTTTAGTTGTTGTTTCTATCTTTTATTTTTATTTATAGGGATTTCCCTAAAATAACTTTAAATTTAATAAGATTTAATGAATAATAGTAAAATTCAACTTGGTTTTCAAGGTTATAAGAATTTTTTTAATATGTTTAATTAATGCGAGTGAGAAAAACTAAAACTAAAACAAAACAGATGGAGTGTTATACAGTTGTAAAAGTTAATAATAAGATAAAGATTAAAAAAAAAAATAAACTGACAAAATAAACAAATATAAATAGTTATACAAAACATAAACAAAACTTCCTCGTTTCAAATTAGTTGACATTTTAGATTTTTCACACATGTTAAAAAAAAAAAATTAAATTGTATGTTCCCTAATTAATACATTATTTTGTTTGATATTAATAATAATAGCTTAAAAAGTAGGGATATAACTGTTAGAATTAGCATTAAATCTTAACTGAAAACTGAAAACTATGTACAATACATTGAAACCTGTTTAGTTTTATAATCTATAAGATTTGAATTATGTCAAAAATGAATTTAACTGTTCAGTAGTGTTAGAAGGTCATATTTTATACTTTAGTGAATTTAATTTTAATTAGATTTTTTCTTCATTATTTTTACTTAAAACGACCATCATCACTCTTTTCTGATTTGAAAGAAATAATTGTGTTAAAGCTTCTTTACATCTACAAAACTTCTTCTATAAAGGTTTGTAAAACATCACACTACAACAGGTTCTTCAGATGATTATTAAATATAGAATAATTTTATATCCAAATTAGATTTAAAAACGTTAAGGCGTCATATTGTGTTACTTTCATCTATACATTACCCAAGGAGGAGTTTTAATTATAACAAGATCACGACCAATTATATATGTAACATGCCAATAACGCGATCAAAAACGAACCCTTTTTCTACAACGAAGGAACCGCAAAGAGCTTGCGAGTGACGTTTGTCAAGAATCTGCAAAAAAGATAAAGCGAAAGATGAAAACAACAAAAAGAAAGGAAGAAGGGAGAAAAAAGAATGAAAGAGAGAGATATAACTATATTAGTAAAAAAAACAATTAACTAAGCAATTTAGTGACCATAAAGTTAACGTGTATATATATAAGTTTGAGTAAGAGAAGAGAAATGATCAAATGTACTTCTAAGAACCCGATCTTCTAAATTGTCTGTGAGAGTTAATAAGTGTTATTATATATTTATATATGGCTCCGGTCGGATTACCTCCGGGCTTTAGATTTCATCCGAAGGATGAAGAACTTGTCAACTATTATCTGAAAAGAAAGATAAATGGTCAAGAAATTGAGCTTGATATAATCCCCGAGGTTGATCTCTACAAATGTGAGCCATGGGACCTCTCAGGTACGTATATATATGCTACATTCTTATCATTTAGCTAATTATGTTTTAATAACTTCATAAAATTCGGGACATTTGACTCATAGCCTTATCTCGTTCATCGTTTAGCTATATTGTTATAATATGATTATTAAATGTTATGATCCTTTAAAAACCTGTAGAGAAGTCGTTTCTGCCAAGTAGAGATCCGGAATGGTATTTTTTTGGGCCACGTGACCGGAAGTATCCGAACGGGTTTAGGACGAACCGAGCAACGAGAGGTGGATACTGGAAATCGACTGGGAAAGATCGGAGAGTGACGAGTCAAAGCAGAGCGATTGGGATGAAAAAGACTTTGGTTTATTATAGAGGTAGAGCTCCTCAAGGGATCCGTACGGATTGGGTTATGCATGAGTATCGTCTCGATGATAAGGATTGTGACGATCCCTCTTCGCTTCAGGTGATTGATCAATCTTAATCTCATCAGTCATCACTCTCGATCTATTACTAAATGATAGTAAAGAACTAACTACATATACATGAACATGATCATTATATGAACTAAATTAAAAGAAAATTACGTGGAGATGCATGGCTATTGCTATTATAATGAAAATTAGAAATAAAGATATTATGCGTGTATAAAATTCACTATAGTTTAACATGATTTATTGTACGTATCTCCTTTTCAATGCATAATTTAATAGAAAAATATGAAAATTTAATGTAAGTTATAAGGCTAATATATAATTATATATATATATTAATAATTTATATTCGTTTCTTGCTGTAAGCTGACAAAAGGTTGATTAGGGTTTCGCTTTGTCTTTACTGCGACGATGACAAAAAGCATTCTTTAATATATCCGTTTTTTTTTAACAGAAGGGTTTCATATATCCATTCTTCTTGTATCTCTTTATTTTTTACATGCATGAGCTCGAATACTCGATATTAGTCGACGAAGAAATGTTATTCTAGAATATATATATATATATTATAACAACATTCAAACATAATAAAGTTAAAAAAAAAAAAACAAAAACAAAAACATTCAAACATAAAATTTATTTAAAATTGTTTGGTGCAGGACTCGTATGCATTATGTCGGGTGTTCAAGAAGAACGGAATATGTTCGGAGTTGGAAACAGAACAGCAATTACAAACGGGACAATGTAGCTTCACGACGGCGTCGATGGAGATTAACTCGAATAATTTTAACAATAACGAATATGAGACAATGTCGCCGGAAGTGGTAGTTTCCTCCGCCTGCGTAGAAGACGTTGTCGACGATAAAGACGATTCGTGGATGCAGTTTATCACAGATGACGCATGGGACACGTCTTCAAACGCTACCGCTATGGGACATGGTCAAGGGGTTTATTGACTATATGAGTAATGGGGACAAAAAGACAAGGAGGATATACAATTCTTGGGAAAATAACTAAACACTTAGGTACACTTTTGTTGTACTTATTATATACAAATCGTTGAAATAAAACCTGCGGGTTGTTGGGGTAAGTGGGATTTTGGAAAATTTATAACTAATCTTTCTAATTGTGGGAATGTGTGGGAAAATCACGTGATTTGATTGGATATTGTTTTGATTATTATTATTTTTTTTTGTACTTAATTTTGTTTATCTGGATTGGTGATTTTATTATCCATTGATTTGACGGCTCTATGGATATCATCACTGGTACCTGTGTTCTTTTTCCTCACATGGGTTTAACCAGATCAAGTTAATGGATGTGGAAATTTGGCTTTATATTTTATATTTATTCTTTCACTATAGAGACTATACAATAGCGTGAATATCCCAGTCACATTCAACGTTTAAAGTCAAATATACATTGTCAGAGAAATTTTGCAGCTGAACATAGGACCATAATTTACATCATTTAACAACAATGAACAAGGAACAAACATCCAATTTTTCCTATTATAATGATAATATAAAATATAAATTAAAATGTATTATCATATTCGTCAAGAATCAAAAAAGTAGTGAATAATACTCCAAAATTTGATCATACTTTTTTATGGTTCTATATTCTATCAAACAAGAGGACGTAACAGAGAAAGTGGGAAAGTGATGAGTCGATGAATTGTAAATCTAAAATTCTGATCTCACTTTCTTACCAAATAAAAAAAAAAGATCCCTTGCCTTGTGACCAAGGAGATTGGTCTTCCTTTATCTAAAAAATTGATATCTTGTTATCTGTCAACACCAAGATCACGGTTCTTCCTCTCCAAGCAACATCAAAATCCAACGATCCCGTGCATATTTTAAATTTCCATTTCTTGTATTGAATAATGTGCTAAAAAATTCCGGCGAAAACATATTTGCGTAAATTCTAATAAAAGAACCTTGAATTTATGGCGAAAATCCATCTCATATAAGCCACAACGAATAGAGAGTAAGATAACAATTCAGAAGATGAAAAGGATGACAGTGAGGAATAAGGAATGAAGATGATGTCAAAAAGAGACTGATGAATTCTTATTTCCACGTAACGTATTCGAGGTTAAGAGATCACCAAAGCAGTAGCCAAAACCCTTCTCCCAAGCTATATAGAAAGAAGTAGCTCTTCATCGTTAGGTGGAATTTCGAGATCATCCTCTGAATCGTCATCTTATTCTATTGGCTCAGTCGTGGAAAAGAGTAAAAAACGTTTGGCATTCTTCTAACAATCTCAAGAAAAAAAAAAAAAAAAAAAAAAAAAAAAGGAAAACAAACTGCATTTTCATTTCTCACTTCAGTTTTCAAAGTGATTGAATTTCACTTACATACAAAAAATCGCAAACTGGTATATATCTCTCTCCTCGTTTCTAGTAAACAAGAGAAGATAGCAAGGAAAAGGGCAAAATTGAAGGTTGTTGAACAGCAGTACTGAGTCTATGATTTTAAAACTCTCAAGCATCTGTAATACTTGAGAGTTGAGATCATCTATTTTTTTTCTTTTTCTTCTTCTACATTTTAGTCAAATCTCAAAGAAAAAAAAAAACAGAAACAGACACAGACACAAAACTATTCACACATATCATCCCTGCAAAAGAAGAATCTCGTAGATATCTGTCCTAATGTTAAGTTCCTTGTCCCGCATCACTTCTTGTAGATCTGACATCTCTTTCACAGTCAGGACTGAGCTTAGCTTCCCAAACCCATCTAGCCATAGTTTTTTCGACCTGCCACGCCACATTATGTTAGAAATGTGTTCTTCATAATTATTAGAAATCTTGCAGAAAGAAAACTTAAGATTGGTTAGTATGTTTCTTTACCATGGGCAGGCATTTATAGCTCGGAAGTAAATCCTTCTAGCCGCTGACGGATTGTGTGCGATGTCGATTTCATATGCAATGTAGCTACGCCATAGAATAACCGAGCTGTTGAGTGTGTCTTGAGCCAATGCTCTTTCAAACAATCCACGGATTCTGTGCAAGGAGCCTCCTTTACTCAACTCATAGGAAAGTGCAAATAGCCAAACAACTACAGATGGATTTCTGCATGATTAACATATAAAATTAGTTTGTTAGCATTGATACGTCGATACACATATACCTCTGGTTCTAATTGTTAGTCTTAACCATTTATGCTAAGCATCCATATCTACATTAGGCAATTCTCGTGATATGGAGGGTTCATAAGAAGTTTGTGAAGAAACTTACTTGCGTGAGTAGTCATCAAACATCAGTCTCAGTCTATGGGATGTCATACGGTGACTACAGATGTCGACCAAAGCTCCATATAGCTCGGGATTGAGAGGATACAGTTGCAGTCCCTCTGATACGGGCTTCCACAGTTTTGACAAAGTTAGGTCGTCCTGATGTCTCTGAAGCATTCTCACGTAAAAATTGAACAAGAGTTCAAGCTGATGACTTTGGCTTTTTCTTCCTGGAAAATTCACAACAGCCAAACAAAATCTTAAGATGGGATACAAATATAGATAAACACTAAACAGAGCATGCATGATCCTTGTCTTTTAAGAGAAATTCATTTGTATAACGACACAGTTCTGATGCACTCATGTATACTAGCATGAAAATCAGTAAGAGAACCCCAAGTATAAAGATCATGGAAATAACCTGGAAGAACAGAGCTGAACATGTGCTCAAGGATCTCAACAGCACCAGGAAGGTCGTTTGTTAACTCTTCAAACAGAGCTGCCGAACAAACAAGCGCTGCTGATTGATCATCTGTGACACCGTGAGACCATGTTGATTGTATCTTCTTAAGCTTCTCTCTGAAGCCTTGGCGTGCTCTAAGGATTTGCATGCTTGAAGGCTGGGAAGTATAAGAAACATAAGCTAGACCACTTCCCAGGTAGCACAGAATGTGCATAGCACGAGATGACGGTTCTGTTTCTCGACCGCTGCCACTACTATTGGTTACTTCTGATTCGGCATACCATAAGTATAGCAAAGGAGCGTTATACTGCAATTCCTGCAATCAAAGGTGAAATCAACTTAGCTTGGGCATTTTCAATGTCAAATAAAATCCAAACCAATTATGGAAATTCGGCAGATGTTATCTCCGCACAAGTGCACAAAAAATACAGGAAAATAAGAAACCGATTCTAGCTAATATTAGACCATACTTCTATGACGTTACCCAGAACAGAATTTTTTCTATCCACATAAACGACTGTGCTCTGTCCTTAAGAATTTTTACTGTCCAAGCTTAAGAGATAAGGCACCAATTTTTGGGACCAGCAAGAAAAGATTTGGATCAGCAATGAACACGCAACCAGGGTAACTGATCTAGAAGTTCCTTTGAAGTTGAAAGCATAGGCAGAAACTACCAACAGAACCAATAGATATGAATCTAACCTTAGGGAGGCCACAGAGAGAAGTCAGTGCCATGTCAAAGACTCGTCTTGCATGTTTCATATTACCAGAAGCAGCTTCTCGCTGTGCATAAACTCCACAAAGTAGTAGATCCTGTTAATGGAGAAGGAATCAGTTCAGGTAAACTGAGTAGAAGAGCAGACCACACCAATAAATTGGAACAGAGCTTACCTGCCGGTCACTTTTCAGGAGACGTTTGGCCAAAGCTTGGCATGGGGTAGTTGTTACCTCACATGTTTTCATGTTTGTTACAAATAGCTCTTCTGCAACAAGCACAGCTTCTTCCAAAATGTAATTTCGCGGAAAAACATTCAGACAAAGCAAGATGGCATTGCGGAGAAACTTCATCATCTCGGTCCGCATCGATATGTTACTGCTGCCACCTAAAAGAGATCCCAAGCTGAAACCGTTGGCACTATCCGATTTTGACAAACACTCGTGCACATTTCTCAAATTTTCTAGCATAGAATCTGACAATGTTTCAAGGCTACTGATTTTCTCACTCCACCACAAACTGTTGCTGGAAGTCCATGGGGAGATATGTGCACCGAAGAAATCAATGAACTGGTATACCAGAGATAAGCGGGCCTCGTTTGAACGTAATGAAAATAGATATCCATTTACATCTTCATATAGTACAAGACTTGAGAGTTGCTCTTCATCTTCTCTCTCGCCCATTTCATCAACACTGGAAAATTCACCTATTAAGGGATGATGCATGGTTACAAACTTACAATTTTTTCAGAAGAAATTGCAAGTCAGTCCCGTCAAACATATCTACAGGACTGAAAATGACGAAAATACAGAGATAATGATAGTAAGGGTAGAGAAAGAATACCAGCTTTCCGCGAAGGCATCCACTGATTGTGATCTCGAGAAACCTCTTCTTCAAACCATTTGACCCAAGTTGAAGTATCTTTAACCTCATCACTGGCCTCAGCATTGACATCAATGCCTAATAGCTTTAGCATAGCTTCAGTATCATCTTCAGGCTTGCTAGACTCGTTTTCTATTTCCTCATCCAGACCCTCCCGATCAACATCAACCTCTCCAGTGTTAGCCGAAGCAATACTATCTCCTTTTCTACCCGACAACTGTTCTGTCCAACCTGTCCAACCACCTACATCGGTGTCATCAGATGCTTCCTCTTTCAACATTTTTTGCCTGTGCTCCTCCTCTTTCTCCAACCACAACGACCATCCAAAAGCTCCTTCTTCTCCAACTCTAGCACCATTACTGCTCCAAAAGTGCTCAAACAGTCTTAATTTACTCTGTTCAGTAAGCAACAACGATGGAGAAAAGATGCTATATTCCATTTCGGCTTGAAATAACGCTGTGGCCAGCTCCTGGTAACCAGCTTGCCATTCAAACCTGCAGAGACTAACTAGCATATCGACTAGAACAAGTTCCTGCTGGATGAGAGCAGTATCCAGTGGCTCAGATGTTGCATCTACCTGCATAATCCAGTAAATAGAATCAGACCTTACAATGTCGAACTGCTAGAATAAGTTTATATAATGTCAGCCATTACAGCTAGCAGAGGATAACATAAGTTAAAAAAAAAAATAGAACAGTTAGACTGCAAGACTGGCAACAGTAAACAGATAAGTAAGTATTGAAGTGATTGATCATCGCTTAGCACTATAAAATAAGAACCTGCCTATGTCGCTTGCTGCAAGCAGAAAAGAGGGCCTGGACTGCATAAGAATACATCTTCCTCACTTCAGATACTTTGAATCTAGAGAACTCCCCTTGAAGAACATGTAGAAACTCCCTCCATAACTTGTAGCTTGCGGAATTCTGCATAAGTGCCTTCTCCCACCGACTGATAAGTACATCTGCGCTGTCTCTGCTCCGGTATGCCTTGAGAAGTGCAAGCAACAGTTCTTCGCTATCAGGGTTCAGTTCAAAAGCTTTCTCAAGTATACTAACCTTCTTCTCCAGAGTCTGCAGACGAACTCCTTTCTGAGGCTGCATACTTGAAACCTTGTCTTGAAAACCAGCAAATGCCAGCCAGGCCTTTTCATCATGGGGACGTTCCCTCGTCAGTCTGTTGAACTCTCGGGTTTTATTCAGCACTTCATCCTCCCATGATTCTCCCGTCACTGAGTCTTTCGGTAAATCATCTTCCTCTTCACTCTCTTGAACAGTTTCAGCTTCCTCTAGCGGAATGAAATGATGATCAAGGGACGAATCAACAGCCTCTCTTGAAGCAGACAAACGGATACGCTTGAAATTCTTGTTGCGTTCCATGGCTGCATGCTTTGCATACCAGTATCGGTTATCAGACTTTGCTCTCCCGTCCAAATAATCAACATCGATCTCTGTGTCAAGCATAGAACTATGCCGATTCCGCCGATAAAACCTCAAAGCACCTGACCCAGTACCTCTCTGATAATTATCAAGTTTATAACGAGGAACATTCATCCTACATTATGGAAACAGAAGCAGGTTTTTAACACCCCATACTCGTAAAACGCTTGCACAGATTATGGAATCAAAAATTATAAGCAAAGTACCTGTAAATGGAACCATAAGCAAGATTATCTGGATCGGGACGAGTGTCCAAGTAATAATCCTTGGCAGGCTTCGGATAGTATACATCAGAATCTCTAACCGACGATTCCCTCTTCCGCTTTTTCTTTTTATCCCTCTTCCTCTTTACCTTGTCGTCATCAGACTCCGAGGACCCTTCTTCTTCTCCTTCAACCAAATTGTACACCCTTGGTTGATTATCTACACCACTATTTCCATCAGCATCTCCTCCTTCATCTTCTTCGCCAGCCTCGACCTCGGAGAGGGAAGGAGCCGACGAAGCGGCGGCGTCGATGACGGAGAGATCCGTCGTGAAGCTGGCGTTGCGAAGCCATTGAGGAGCACTCGAAATAGCTGAGACGGAGTTCGTCGAAGTAGGAAATACGGGGAATAAGCCTGTGGTACTCGGTCCTCCGTCGGCGTCTTCCGCTGTGTTCGACATCGCGTCGACCGGGAAATAGCCGCTTGGCTGATTTTTTTTTTTTTGGAACCACTATATTGTAGTTTCTGCAAAGGCTTATGGATACGCCAACTTATTGGGCTCAGAATAGACAATTAGCGGGCCAATTTTTACGGATAACTCATTTGGGCTGGAACATTTGAAATATTTTTTGTTTTTTTCTGACGTCATTTGGTTTTTGTTTGTTTCGTTGCTACATGTTTTATTTTTCTGGAACTTGGACGTTAATTAAACTTGAATTTCTTCGCGATTTATATTATGTAACTTCGTCTCATTTTCGAACTGTTTTAGGNTGTTTTAAAAAAAAAAAAAAAAAAAAATTAACTTGAATTACAAACTTTTGTGCAATATTGTTTTCTTTCATTTGATTAACTAGGTGATCCAGTTTTTAACACCTGATTAATCCTCTATGGGCATGTAGCCGTCTAATAATAGTCCACTCACTTGATTTTCTAATCCAGTCATTGTAAATTATAAACTTCATTTTTAAAAAGATGAAAACACTCACCATTTAATATATACACTAATAAATTAAAGCAGAAGTTTGGGGTTCTTACAGTGTCCAACTCAGCTTTTTCCTAACTCTCTCGCAATGCCACGTGGCACACATAACTTTTTAAAAACTCACAAAATCCATCGTTTTACTACTGTGTAAGCCCAACAAATATGTAGCCCAATGAATCTGGTTGTGAACTGTCGAACACATATAAAAATCACAAATAACTCAGCCCATATCAGCCCCAAGAGTAATATGTCGTCTTCTTCTCCAATGAAAGAACTTGAATCGACTAACCTCACACCCAGAACTTCAATCGATTCAGCTTTGTGTAACCGATCGAATTAATGGCAACTTCACTCCGATTCTTCTATTTCCGATCTTTTAAATCCCACAACCTTCCAACCCACGAGATTCATCCAAATATGGAAGGCTCTTTCTCCCTAAAGCCTGAATTTCTCTTTCCCCAGTCTAGCGATGGCATCCAAAGCTCTTTCTTCCTCTGTCAGTTCTGCAACGAGGAGATGGTGGTTCGGCTTCTGCATTTGTGGGAAGCGAGGAATTTCAAGAAAGAAAACGTCCTCATGGGTGTTGAGGTCCTTCTCCTTGACTCAGAGGTATTGGATATGAATTTATTTTCAGAGTTCGCGAGTCATTGAACGTGTGATTAGAAACTAATCGATACTTGGAAATTTTGCAGGCCAACGCAGTCCAAGGATTCATCTCGGCGAACCGCCTCTTCCTCCACGAAGACAGCCTCAATCGCAACTCTGTCATCAGCTTTAAGGTATAATGGTCCACAAACTGGAAAAGAAAAGTAATTAACTCGCTCATCAAGTGTTTTTGTATGTAACTATGTCAACCATTTTTGGTTGTAGGAAGTTGGAAGAATAAAAGAGAATGGTGTGGCTTCTTTCTATGGCTCTGCATTCCTCTCGAAGATCTCTAGCTTCGGCACAACGTAAGTTCTCTTCTGTATATCCCCACTCTTTCAGTGATGTTGCATCGCACTCAAACAGAATTTTAAAAGCTTTTAGTGGTTTGTTGTAGAAATGAAATATTCTGATTTGAATATAAGGATATTCGTATTCTAATTCCTTGAGTACCTAATCTTTGATGCAGATTGGGTAAAGATAATCTACTAATAATTGTTTTGTTGGACACTTTTAGCTACGACCAGAAATCGCCGCAAATTGGTCAGCAGCAATAATCTCTCCTGTAGCTTCACAAGGCATTTTTTGAGTCTATCAACAATCTTGGTGGTAATGAAAGTGAGCTTTTTCTCTCTTTGCATATAGAATGATGCTAACATTTTCCGTTCGATAACTCAAAATTGATGATTTGACTATATAACATGTCAAAAGCCATTTCCAGGTTCTTATTAGTATACATTATTTCCTCTTGATACTTCCAAGTTCCTGTCTTAATATTTTCATTAAAAATTCTATGAGGCTTAAACATATAACATCTCTTAAATTGAAAGGGTAGGTTTCTTCTTCTCCTAACAATCTAACATCACAACTGCTATACCATTCACATTTTTTATACTACAGCAAGATGGGTATCACAAAGGATTTATGGTACAGACATAACTCCACGAGCAGCCCAAGGTATGTTCATTGAGGCGTTGCCTTTATCCTTTCTTTGTTTTCAAAATGCGTGTGTGTGATCTTCTGATTTTTATGTGTTTTGATGGTGGCACCAAATATTTATAAAGAGGAAATATCATTTTACTATTATTTCGTTTTGGTTTTATATTCTTCTTAGCTGTCGAAGTTTTAACTTATCAACAATCTGTTTTTTGAGGATTTTTTAAGTTTTCATGGTTGGTTCTTACAAGAGTTTTTATCAATACCTCTCCGGTTTTTTGTCTTATTCTCAACAGTTTCCAAGGACCAGGGTTGTGTGGCACTTCCTTAAGTTACTTATTCGTTTCTCTCCCTGGATCTCAGCTAAATTATGTCGATTCAATATGACTTAATCCAATATTGTTGTCAAAACTGTTTTTGAATTTAACATTTTGGCGAATAACAAAGAAAGTTTGGTTTCTTTTTTGGTTCACAAGACTATCTAAAGGATGTGAGACCAAGTGTTAATGTATATGTCTATGATGACATTGGCATAGGAGGTGGGGCTTCTGGGGTTTCTGGAGGACTCTGTCACCCTTATTCTCCAAAAGGTAAATGAAAATTTTCCATTTGTGAGCTGGTACCTCCTAAGACTCACTCTGAGTCAGTCTTTATACGAATCTACTGTTTTAAAAGTTGCAAGTTCCATCGACATTTAAAATTTTGTCCAGCCAAGCTACTTTGGCATGGTGCTGAATGTTGGAGAGAATGTTTAGAGCTCTTAAATGTTGTCGAGACATCAGTTTCTTCTTCCACTAATATATTTCCCACGGAAAAGGAAAACTTTAACGAGAGTTTTGGAAATTTTATGGTTCGAAGAAGGGTTAATCACTATAACACTCATAGTCGACTTCTGATTATTTTTACTCTTTAAAACTGGCCAACTTTTTTCTACTACAAGGGAATCTTGAGACCAGCAACAAATGCGCAGACTTTGGGTTTAATGAGTAATGTAAGTTATCACTGACTCAGATAACCCCATTGAAAATTATTTCTAAGCCCATTAGTTTTACTGTTTCGTACACATGCGTTGAGAATGCTTGAAACTGCCTTGCCGATTGTGTGATAGAGACTCTTTACAAAGATGGAGACCAAAATCGTGTCCCCAGTCTATGCTTGTCGCTGAACCGCACCTTCTATTTTCCAGGAGCTATGAATGTTAATTTGCAGCTCTATCTCCAGGTTTGGACAAAAACATAAAGATAACACTTTATGAATTAGCTTTCACGAAGTTCTCATGTTGTGAGTTTTCACATATCTTTTTGAAGTTCTCATGTTGGAGCGAACTTCACTTTCGTTACTTTTTGTGATTTGTACTTTCGTAGGATCTTTGTGTACGTGTTTCTTAATCAAAATGGTAACTCTACGTTTGTTTTACATGCGAAGACTTTTAAAATTCTTATGAATTGTGAATTGTGCCATTTGGGTATTTGCTGAGGTTGATTTGTTCCATTAACGACATAAATTTCAGGTTCTTATCTATGTTTGGTAACATTTTAAAGATAAGGAAAGGATTCAGAGGCTGGAGGGAGCGAGAGTGATGATTATGATCGTTTCAGATTCACAGATAATGAAGGAGAAGATTTGGGGAATATGAGTAGTTGTATAAGCAAGTTGATGATTTCTTTGGTGAAGATGAACTCGAAGATAGCCAATAAATACTCGTGAGAATCTTTCATAAACCATACTTTGACAAGGAAGATGAATTTTTTGGACTTTAGTACCTCAAAGGATTGGAATGGGATTCAAAGTAATGATTGTTTTTTATCCGCCAGAGAATATGTTTTTTTTTCATTTTGTTTGTTCATAGTGTAAAGGTTGGACATACAGTATATTACAAGTTTAGACAGGACTACGTTTAAATCAAGAAACTTGATCTTCTTTTATCATCAACTTCTTTATAAATGTACTTTTTCACATTTGCACATTCTATTAATTTTTACAACTGGCAAGTAGATTCAAAAGGCTATTTTTAAGTTATTATAGCTCCAAAATAGTTAAAGAGTAGTAGTATAGCTCAAAACCTTTTTTATGTAGGTAAAAGCTCAAAACTGGTAATATTTTTACACATCGTTTTTAAAACATTTAATTTTTTCCTAACAAAAGAAAAGCCATCAAAATTTAAAGAAGAAATATTCATTAAAATATATTCATCATATAACTAAGATTAGGTAACAAAATTATTTTTTTTAAAAAGTTATAGTTTGTTTATGTTTTGCTTATGTTTTACTTATGTTTTTTTTAGTTAATGAAACAATGAAAATCGTAATAACTGTGCTTTCCCTAACAAATCACAAATATCGATTGTAGTTATGTCTCAGTGATTATTGTAAAATGACAATTCTTTTTATCTCGATTGTTTACTGCCACTCTTTCCAACTTACTTTCTTTTCTCTTCGTTTCTTTTTTTTTTTTTCTAACTTTCACGAGCCTAATCTTATATACGCCCGAAAAATTATCAAACTACATTTTTAGTCATGAGTCATAAAATATATAAATAACAAGATATATCATGTTATTAAAAACTATCATACAATATAAAACTATTTTGCTGACCTATTTTTTGAATTTCTTTATGTTTTAATTAATTAGGTTGATAGCTGTGTTGCCAAACAAAGTCTTGGGATGCGGATCCTGACGAAGACCCGTTAGCATTTAAAAAAATTCGAAATAAAAGATTCATACCAGCAGGGGCGGAGCTACATGTACCAAGAGGGGGGCAAGTGCTCCCAGTAAAATTCTTTTTTGCCCCCATTCAGTTTTTAATTTTTATCGTTGACTTTTTGTAGTTTTTAGAATTTTATTTCTTACATTTTCTATATATTTAAGAACTTCTATAAGCTTAAAACTATCATTTATTTGTGTAATTTTGGAAATTAAAATTTTAGAATCATTTTAAATATTCAAATGTAAAATAAATGTTCACATCAATTTTAATTACCAAAAACTTTAAATAAATATTAAATTCACTTTAGCATTCAAAATATAATTTATAAAAAAATTGCAAAACCATTTGAAAGCATACATTACTATTACTTTTATATATAAATATTTTATTTTTAATATTACATTTATTATTATATTTATATATTAATATTTTATTATGGCTCCCATTAAAGAAAAGTTCTGGCTCCGCCACTGCATATCAGTTTTGTTATCCAAATTACCAAACAGTATTACCGTTTATTACTAAACGTTAACGTTTTGTATCCGACCAAAGCATCCACAATAGCCCATTCTTATTTTGAATTCAAACCGTATGACCCATACATACAATGGCCCATGAAAAAAATGGCAATATTTGGTAATATTCTACAAGGAAACAAATTCGGAAACAAATTATGTGTATTAGTTGTGTATATTATAATCTTTCTTATATTTGTTTTAAATTTAAGATGATTCTATTCCACTTTCAAAGATTTAAAATCCTGGGTTGCCAAAAACGCAAAATTGCTTTGATTCTCAAGGTTTTCAACTTTGCCAACTACAGAAATGAGAATTTACATTACGGTGTATATTTTTACCGAAATAAGTAAGTATTAAATACAATTACTTAATTCGAAAATCGTATTTGCAGAATTTTTTTTAACGAATATACTGAAAATCTCTAGACCATAAATTTGAATTACTAACACTATTTTCGAGTTTAAAGCAACGAATATTTGAAGAGATCTGACCTAAATCATACCCCCTATATATAAATGAATGCAGAAGCTATTCATTTCATCATCCTCCACATCAACACACATACATGCACTTTTATGACGGAAAATTGAATTTTGATTTCCTTCATGGTTAGTACGTTTTTAAAACAATCGTACATTCTTCTATATGATTAACTAATCGTCATAGTTTCTTACGTTTTGGTTAATATTGTTTTCATTTTTCAGATGTTGTGAGTCAGATTGTTATTATTGGTGATGTCGAATTACTATATGTGAGCAAGAGACAGACGAAAAGACTCACAATGGTGCTTCGTAATACAAAGTAAGTTATTAGTCTACAATCTAACTATTTAAGTAACATCCGCGAACCGAAGAAGTGAAATTCTTCTTTGGTGTCGATCGACACCAGAGCTAGTGTCGATGACATCGGTCCGAAATCTGATTTTCGGTGTGATTTGAGTTGTCTGGTTTTCACTGGTTTTGGTTTGAAAATCTTTAGACACGAAATAAAAAACCTTCAGCCGCGTTTCAATAGCTCCTTTTTTGAGACAAGAGTTCCAGAGGCGTTTTTGTGGTGTTCTAGAGCGATTTGGGAGATTTTAGAGCTTTTTGGTGTTGTTTGATCTCTGTTCTTCATCTCTTTCCTTCCCTCAATCCAAAATCAAAGTGAGTGCGTGACTGTAGGTCCGGTATTGCTAGATCTGCTTTTGTGGATTGAGTGATTGTTGAGTTTTGTGGCTGTTGTTGAGTTATATGATGGTTTTCGTGATTATTGATATGTTGAATCGTGTCTGGAATGATTTAACTGTGTTTCTGTGTTTGAGGCGCCGTTTAATCGCGCTGAAAGTCACCCTGACGAACGGGTGTCGATCGACACCAAGCGGGTGTCGGTCGACACCAGAGGCTGTTCGGTCAAGCGGCTGATTAATTAATTTCGGTTAATGATAATTCTTTGGTTTAACCCGGTTAATGGATTTAAATTGTTAATTAATTATTTTCGGATTTAATAATTATTTAATATTATTATTTAATTGGAGAATCATTTAATAATTAAATTGGAGATATTTAATTATGACAAATATTTAATAATTTATAGAAATTATTTAAATGGTTTAATTGGTCTAATAATTGCGTAAATGGTCTGTAGACAGAATGATCGTCTCACTGGGTATTTATGAAATACTCACGCAACTCTTTTTGCCTTGTGATGCAGGTAAAGAAAAAGTGTGATCGCGGAATCGAGCCCGAGGAAGAGGATGATAGGAATTGTTTTATTTATTATTTGAATTCATTTAAGTTGTTAGAATTATTTATTTGATTTATTTGCATCCGCTGAATAATGTGATTTGATTTATTATTTATTTATTTTATCTTAAAGACTTCCGCTAGAATTGTTTAAGTTTAAAAAAAAAAAAATCAGAGCCTAAACNTAGTTTAGTATCATCCTCTTCGGGCTTCAGGCGATTCCGCGGTGAGTTTTGTGTGATTGTTGTGGTTTTTGTTTTAGTATCTCACATCTTTTCCGTTTTTAGTGAGATGGAGGGCGTTGCGAGAGGTCGTGGTGCTAGAGGCCGTGGTGGTCGTGTTGGTGGC
>OVBJ01000579.1:0-49867 GCA_900406535.1 Noccaea bulbosa | reverse complement strand
ATGGGCATCCACATATGGATTCTAATGGGCATCTATTACCCATAACAATTTGATCAAATTTTTGAAATAATAGTATCAGTTATTTAAATGATGAAGAAATATGAGTATATTTTGAAAGTCTCATATTGAAATAAAAATATATGGTGATTAAGAAACCTATTATAAATGATAAAAAACCATAATAAAAGAATAAAACTTGGTTTGATTGCATCTAAAATTATAAAAGAAAAAATGTTTAGTATGGTTTTTAATAGACGTATAATTGTAATTGTATTACTAACAAAAATTATACTGATACTCATAACTCTTATTAACATACATATAAACCAACAATTTATTTTTATTTCAGATAATTTTAAAATCATGTTCAATAAAATTACTTCTAAATTTTTTACCATGCGCAAGATGCGGCTATCACCTAGTTGCTTAGTACTTGATCAAGTGTTGAACATAAGTGTTTTTATACAATAAGTGTTGCAAGAATCAAAAGATATTCAAGGAAAGAGATTTTTCGATTTTCAGAATTCTTGAAAATCTCTTATTTCTTTTGTTTTGTTCTGTCAAGTTCCTTCCTCTAGGATTTTCTCGTATTACATCAGATGCAAGCATTTTTTATTCATATCATGTTGTGCAACTTCGTTTTGACACTAGAGATCACAGTTTGTGTGACAGACGATAGATCTTTGTTACTCTTGAGCGCTGTCTATGTATCATTTGGGTCAAACCACTCGTTGATAAGCTCACAAAACTCATCTTCGCTAGACGCTAGTACAGTTCTCTCCACTTCTTCCCCAACTCGCATGTACATTAATGTAGGGAAGTCCGCTACATTATACACGTCAAAGAGTAAACATCTAAAATTGTTAGTCAAATTGTTCAAGTACGCATTTTATCAGTGTTTATATGTATAAAACATTTTTAGATTTTTTGTTATAATTGTAAGGCTTTTAAAATCCGTTCAACAAGGTTGAAAAAACTCATTTAGAAATGTTTAATGAATAATTTTGCGGACAAAAATTTAACAAAAACCACATTTTAACAAAGAAAAAAAAAATAGTTTCTACCAACTTTTTATTCCTCTTATAGACTGTTTATATGGAGGTTGATTGTTTTATTAAGTTTTTTTTTTTTTGGGATAAAATTGGTCTATTAAATTCAGTTATAACTATTCTTACATTATTATTGCACAAAAAAAAAAAATCACATTTTCATAATTTTCGTAAAGTATTCTAAAATGTTACACTGTTCTCATCCAAATGTTTTAATTCAAAAGACATCTGGGCAGAAATCCGATCAGCTCATGTCTAATCCCATGAAAAATATACAGTTTCATCGATTTTTTGTATTTTAGGATCTTGAAAAATCTTAATTCAACCCCAAAAAAATTTGAATTGTTTGTATTGTTTTGCTTGATAATAAAAATATTTTAAAGAGAAAAAAATATTTTAAAAGAACTCTTGAGTTTTACAAAAGATTTTGGAGACTTATTTGTTGCAATTTTGTNAAAAAAAAAAAAAAAAAAAAAAAAAAAAAAAAAAAAAAAAAAAAAAACTCAAGATATGACTAAGTATAACTATATTGCCTTAACGATAGGGATTACTGATTAGCTATAGGGCTTAACGATATAACACACATGGTTTTCGACCTCTCTTCGCCAAAAAGATCAAAACAGAGTCGCCCGAAAAAAATTGAAATCCAGAAAGAAAAAAGGAAACCGTTTGGATTCTTCTTCTTCTTCTTCTTCTCACTTGAGCTTGTTTTGGTATTTCTCATCTTTCACCAAATCCCGACAAAATTGAATCTCTCAGCCATTTCTCTTCTCGCACCTTTGTTTTCTTGCTTGGAGGTGTAGACGTTTCTGCGATTTCAACACCGTTTTCGATTCTGATTTTTTGCATTCGTTGATTACCCCTTTTTCGTGACTGGTTTTTTTTCGATGTTTTAGTGACTGGAGGGGGTAAGTCACTTCCGTGCGATTTCTTCGTGTTTTGTATTTTTTCCTGTTAGGCGATTGATTCAGAAATTCGAATTCACTTAAGGAAACTATCGAAACCAAATCTGAGATCCTTGTGGCGGCTTCTATTTTTGCGACTTTTTTTTTTCTTCTAATTTCGTTTTGAGTGGGTGGGTGGTTTGCTTCGGGGTTTTGGGAAATTATTTATTGGACTTTCTGGGTTTTATTTTCCGATTCGGTGAAGTTTTAAGAATTTTGTATCTCCAGGTGAAGAAAGTCAAATTCCAGCGGGAAAAATTTATACTTTCCCTTTTGACATTTCAACTACTGAATGTGGAAGAAAGCTGATGATACCTTCTGCTTGAGAATTATAGAAAGTCATCATCATCATCATCATCATCACCACCATCATCAAGTCGTAAGAGAGAACTTGCTTTAGCTTTAGATTGGTCCATATGGAGAACAATTCATATGAGTTTTTAGGCTCTAAAGGTTTGGTGAAGAAACATGAATTCGTCAGGATTCTGGTCCAATGCTTATACTCCTTAGGTTACAAGAAATCTGCATCTTGTCTAGAGTTCGAATCAAACATCTCGTATAAATCCTCCGAGTTTGATTTTCTTGAAACTCAAGTTTTGAGTGGCAATTGGGATAGTTGCCTAGCGGCGCTCGACAGGATTTTCGATAATCCCAAGGACGAGACGAGGAACACGGCTTTGTATCTTGTCTTCAAGCAGTACATGTTTGAGTATTTGAAACGAGGGGACACTTCTTTGGCCCTGAGTGTGCTGCAGAAGCAAGCTCCGATGCTACGGGTTGGGAAAGAGAAGATTCACAGGCTTGCTTGTGATATTGTCACTTCGAAGGAGATGGAGTCAGGTGAAGTAGACAGCTTCTTAGTTCAAGATCTGAGGAAAAAGCTCTTGGTTGAGCTGGAGAAGTTGATTCCTTGGCCAATTGTTATACCTGACAAAAGGTTGGAACATTTGGTTGAGACGGCCGTGATGGATCAGGTTGATACATGTCTGTATCATAACCAACGGGATGCTGTATCACTCTACAAGGATCACCGCTGCGGTAGAGACCAAATTCCTTCAGAAACAGTCCAGGTTGGTTCGCTCTTTAGTTTACCACTGCGTTGTTTTCATTTCGACATTGAGACAAAACCGTCTAGAAAGCCATGTCTTCTGGACTTTTCTCACTGGTTCTTATAGTTTCTCAATCTCTTATTGTGCTGCAGGTTTTGATGGCACACGAAAATGAAGTATGGTTTGTGCAGTTCTCTAATAGTGGCAAATATCTGGCCACTGCATCAAGCGATTGTACAGCTATTATATGGAAGGTAAATATCTTAGACCATTGGTTTCTCTTGTCTTTACATATATTGTCATTGAGAATGAGTTAGCTCTGATGGGTAAGAGAACCTTACTAGGTTTCTTCTTGTATATATATCTCTCTTCACGCAGTGAGGTGGAAAATATATGAAAAAGGAAATAGCATTTGGATGTCTTGGCTTGAAGCTTTTGGTATATAAGGTAGAAAGCAATTTTATGACAAATAAGGACAGTAACAGTTATACTGTAAGTCGTAGCGGTTTCTCGTTTTGAGATATGTAACTAGGTTTTTCTACTTCAGGGTTGATTAAGGACATAAGATTTGGATGTCTTGGCTTGAAGCTTGGTATATAAGGTAGAAAGAAGTTTTACGACAACAAATATGGACAGTAGCATTTAATATTGTACACTGTAGAGATTTGTCGTTTTGAGCCATGAAGTAGGTCTTACTACGTCAGGATTGATAAACTTTGTGCGTGTGTCTTTAGCTTTTCTATGATAATTTGGACACTGTGTCTTTAAGGACTAAAGGTGGTTGTTTCTGGTCTTGTGACAAATTTGATACAGTTTGGTATTGGCATTGCACTAAAACAGTTCTTGTTCCAGGTACCGGATGACAACAGAATCGAACTGATGCACACGCTTCAGAGCCACCAGAATCCAGTTTCTTTCGTTTCGTGGAGCCCCGATGATACTAAGCTGCTTACATGCGGAAACGCTGAGGTTCTTAAGCTATGGGATGTTGACACAGGTGTGTTGAGACACACGTTTGGAAACAGCGATAGCGGATTCACGGTCAGCTCTTGCGCATGGTTCCCTGACTCAACTCGGCTTGTCTGTGGCAGTTCTGACCCGGAAAGAGGGATTGTAATGTTGGATACTGATGGGAACGAGATCAAAGCCTGGAGAGGAACGAGAATTCCAAAGGTTAGTAGTAATCGTCAAAAAGAATCATCCTTACACGTTTCTTGTTTTGGTCTTCAAATACTTGAACCTCGAAATGTACAATCTTCCCACTAGGTAGTGGATCTGGCTGTGACGCCGGATGGGGAGAGTATGGTCACGGTGTTTTCGGATAAAGAGATCCGGATCTTGAATTTGGAGACGAAACTGGAACGTGTGATCGCCGAGGAACAGCCGATTACTTCCCTTTCGGTTTCCGGTGACGGTAAGTTCTTTATAGTAAACTTGAGCAGCCAAGAGATACATCTTTGGGATCTCGCTGGAGAGTGGAAACAACCATTGAAGTTTTCGGGTCACAAGCAGAGCAAATACGTGATACGGTCATGTTTTGGTGGGTTAGATAGTTCCTTCATCGCCAGTGGAAGCGAGGATTCACAGGTAAGAGGCAGAGATATCTACGAGACCGACGCAGTTTCTTTTTTGTTTTTCACTGAGACTTGATAATTTTTTTTGTTCACAGGTTTATATATGGAATCTGAAGAACGCTAAGCCGCTTGAAGTGTTGTCAGGTCACTCAATGACTGTGAACTGTGTGAGCTGGAACCCGAGAAATCCTCGGATGCTGGCCTCTGCGAGTGATGACCAGACCATTCGTATCTGGGGACCGGGTAAACCGAATAAGCCGGAGAACCGGTTAGATAACCAGAGACTGCAGTAGCTTTTAAAGCGAGACCTCTAGTTCAGAACATTTGTGTATAGTTTCTTTCTTCTGTTTTTATTTATTTATTTCTTTGTTTCTTTTATTCGCTTTGCAGAACACTTTTCTTGCTTTTTGAGTTTTAGTACGTTGTGGTTTTAGATAACCGGATTTGAGACATGAATGAAACCAAACCGAGTCCGGCAAGCTGGCAATTGTTTGCTGTTGGCAGCAAAAAGTTCGCTACCTGCTTGTTGTCTCATTGGTCCTTTGTTACCATATGAGTTTAAACAGAAAAGTTTAACAAGAATACGAATTTATGAGACTCCAAACTCTTATTTTTCTTCTTTCTACCACATAAGGTATCTCATCTTTGTATTTATCGGACTTTGATGTTATTGTTCGTTTTGTAGGAGACTTGGCTGCAGAGAGCGTCAAAACCCCTAAAAACATATTTTTTTTACTCCCTCTGTTATGTAAGATTGTTTTCTACTTTTTGTGTTTTCTAAAATATTATTAATATATATTTAAGATACTTAATTAAAATAAGAAGAAAAATAGCAAAATTCACTTTAAGATTTCGAAACTAACACTTTTCTTGTTGGTTTTGGTTTTTTTTTTTTTAAATTAGAATAATATTTCTTTTGCATTGAATTCTAAAAACCGCTTATATTATTAACCAAGATAAATTTTTAAAACTGCTTACACTATGAGACAGAAATGCGATCGTATCTGTATAATTTTTATATTTCACTATATATATATGTCATTGTTAGCGAATACTCCCACTGTCCCAAAAATATAGGCTCCGATTGGTAACGTTGTGAATAGTAGTGTATTACAGAATTTTCAGTGGTACAAAAGATAGCAATACGAAAAACAGTGGTACGAAATATTGTTGTACAGATAGAGATAGTACAAAATGATAGTACGTAATTAAGTTCTGATTGGTAACATTGTGACAGTACAAAAATTGTATTTTTAAATAGAAATAGAAATGAGTTAAGTAACCAAATGTAATTATTGATATAAATTGTTTGTTACTACAATTAAATTACCATAAAATACAAATTTTATATGCAATTTTATTATCATAGCCAAAACATAGATATAATTTAATAATCTGTGTTTTGTACATCCTAATAAATATATATGTAATTGATACCATAATTATTATGGTAAAGCATCTCTATATTTCATAATTTTTACACTATTTTAAATTTGTTATCACATCAAAAATTTAACTTTTACATGATATATATTTATATATGTAATTATTCCATTTTTATAATTATGACACTAAATTTAAGATTACTTCTAAATTTTATTAATAATAATTACCAAAAATAAGTAAGTATGAATGACCAATTTTACAAGATAATATAAATATTACTTAATAGTTTATAACATAAAACTATGCAAGAATTTATATAAACTTATATATATATTATTATAATCATATATCACTGAACAGTTTATAATATTTTTATTGAGATCCAATAAGATTTTTTTTTATTTCCTGTTTAGTATGTTCAACAGTTAGTAAACTTTTATAGGTATACTAAAATACAATACTACTATCTTAGTTAAATAATTTATTGAAAATCAAATAAAATAATTTAATAAAATGATTTTTAATATAATTTAACAGTTTGTCAATAGTGTGTTAATAACATTTCTCCATATGTTGGTAGTTAGAAGATAAAAAAAAAAATGACAAAGCAATTTTAATATTTTTTAAGTACAATTTGTTATTAAAAAGAAAAACAATTACTTGTACCATCACTTACTTTTTGTAACACTACATCAAAGTAGCATTTTACTTGTAACATGATTTTGGCACTTGTACTATCACTTTTTGCTGTAATGCTCATGTTTTTTGTAATATCCTATTTTGTAGTATCACAAGTGTAAAACCCTTGTGATTGGTTACATACTTAGCATTACAAAACGTAAATACTCCCCATAATCAGTTTTCATTTGTAAATTAACAAATGAGAGATTGGATAGAGGGAGTAAGATTATATATGACCAAAGTCCATAAAACTATTATATATGTCCAATATTAAAAAATTAGATTTATTCTATTGGGCGACAAGTATTATTCTTAGAAAAACAGTGGAAATAATTTCGAAATTAACAAGATTAGTAGGGGTATTATCATAATACAAATGTTGTTTTAGATAAATAATCATGAAAAAACATTGGCCACTGGGTTTACAATACAAGACAGACTTGCTTCAATTAGAAAAGCAAAAAGAGATCCTTTAACAAACATCTAACAGAGAGATACGGTCCTGAAACAAACAGCTGAATTGTTTTGTTCCCTTTAGGTTTCGTCCCACGCGCTCATCATCAACAAAGTCCCGTAAACGAAACAAAGTAACCAAATCCATATCTCGCGGGACAGAGCGGCCGGAGACGGAAGCAAGGGGACGATTAGATCGGAGGATTTGGATCGCTTGATTAGGGTTTACTCCTCTTGTTCTTGGCGGGGCTATATGAATTCTGGCTTTCAAGATGACTCAACCTATCTGCTCTTCGCAAGATCAATCTTCTCCTCGGTCTTTGATCCCGCCGAGGAAATCGGTGGCGAACGTCCACCGCCGCAGGTTAAAAAAAAATCTTGTTTTCTGCATTTATTCGATACCTTTCTTGCCCTCTCAGTTATGGCAACTGGAACGGTCTTGTTTCTGTCTTTTCGCGTTAGATGTGTCTTAAGGAGATCATTTGCAAGAAAACCGATCTGGAAATAGCTGCGTAAATGTAAATCTTGTTATGCTATATAGTAAGTTTTAGTGGCAGCTAAATTATGCTCTAAAAGGATAATTGGCACTTGAGTGGTTTTGGTTGAAACAGCATCATATTTAGGAACCGGATCTTGAGTTTCTACTTGCTGAGCAGATCCCTCTAGAACCTTGATTTGGGAATTTTGTTGTTTAGGGGGAGGAGCGTATTTAATTTGCTGGTCCAGAGGGAAATGTCACCAAGATCAAAGTTTGTGCCAAGGAAACGGTGGGGTAAAAGTAGATGGTATACTGATTCCTCATGCGGAACCGACGTCGAATCTATGAAAGACGCTGGGCAGAGTCTTGTTTCATGGTACCTTTTGTTCCTTGATGTTTCTTGGTACCTTTGTCTGTTTGAGATTACAAGCTGTAATTGATGTTTTAGGGTTGAGGCAGAGTCATTGCATCATTTATCTTCCAAGTATTGCGGTCTTGGACCTCCTCCAAGGTCAACTATCGCAGCTGCTTTTAGTTCTGATGGAAAGACTCTTGCTTCTACACAGTGAGTATGACAGGGCTTATCTTTTTCATTCTTTTTGCAATTATTTTCTCTTTAGACTCACCAAATTTTTGTGCTTCTTCTAGTGGTGACCATACTGTAAAGATTATTGATTGCGAGACTGGAAACTGCTTAAAGGTTTTGAGCGGCCATCGGAGAACGCCTTGGGTGGTGAGTTGGAGAATGTTTCTGCTGCTGTAGACCAGATGATAACCTAGGTGTTGTATCCCACTGCTCTTACCTAATGTTCTTTTGAGTTTCTACAGGTCAGATTCCACCCACATCATTCGGAAATAGTTGCTAGTGGAAGTTTAGATCAGGATGTTCGCTTATGGAATACTACGACTTCACAGTGTATTAGATCTCATGAATTCTGTAAGTCCTAGGGATCTGAACATTGTGTTTCTTTTATCATAGTTGTGCCCTATATTATGTTAGCCGGTTTTAATATCTTCTTCTTCTTCTTCTTCTTCTTCTCTTACCAGATCGGCCTATTGCTTCCATCGCTTTCCACGCCGTTGGTGAACTACTTGCTGTTGCTTCTGGTCATAAGGTATTTTCATTTAACTCTCCCATGAAACGCTAGCACCTCCTTCAGAAAGTTTCATTTCTTGATATTTTTGCAGCTGCACATGTGGTATTACGATAGGAGAGGACAGGAATCATCACCCGTCGTTGTACTGAAGACGAGGCGCTCTCTAAGAGCTGTACATTTTCACCCTCACGGAGCTCCATTGCTCTTGACTGCAGAGGTGAGCTACCTAGTTAGGGTTCGTTCAAATGTTTTTGTTTTGCCATTCTTTGTGCTTACATTTCTAATCTTTAAGTGGCAGGTGAATGAGATGGATTCATTAGATTCCTCAATGTCTAGAGCAACATCCATGGGTTACTTGAGGTACCCTCCCCCTTCTATTTTCTTCACAAGCCCGGAAAGCAACCGAGCTACATCGTCTGCAGAAGATCCAAGAATTGGTCAAGTCTCTACTGCTAATACGAGACCGCAATCTCGGTTTCAGAATATTCTTAGGTCTGCAGTAAACGCGAACAGAACATTGTTTCCTCCTCCTCCTCCTCCTCCTCTTCCCTTGGCTACATCCACTGCTCCTTCTGGTTCCAATGGTGTTCCTCCTAGCAACACATTTGTTACTCGAGCTGGAGATAGAACTTCTCCTCCAGCTGATGCCATGAATGTAGATTTACCTGAGCTCCGACAGACTCAGCAGTTGTTTCAGTTAAGGGACCGAGTTTCCTGGGAGTTACCTTTTCTACAAGGATGGTTGATGGCTCAAGGTCATGGTGTGGTGGCTCCTCCTCCTAGTGGCGTCGCCTCAGCTCCTAATGCAGGCGCTTCGACATCTCGTTTATCTACAGCCAGTCTTGAGGCTGCAGTAGCATTATTAGAAATCCCGAGAGCTGTGGTTCCTGGAAGAGGTGGTGGATCCCAGGAACAAACTCCACAAGCTCAGTTAGCAGAAGGCGTGTCGTCTCGTCCCACTCAGCGTGCAAGCGATGCTCAACCTGTGGTGAACAGAGTCCAGTCTGAACTTGCTACCTCGATTGCTGCTTCTGCGGCGGCAGCAGCAGCAGCGGCTGCTTCAGAGTTACCTTGTACCGTCAAACTCAAAGTGTGGTCGCATGACATCAAAGACCCATATGCTCAACTGAAATCTGATAGATGTCTATTGACAATACCGCATGCCGTCCTTTGCAGGCAAAACTTTTACTTCTTGTAATTTAAATATCGAGGGACAATCTGTTTCTTATGGTTCTTGATATCATTGTGTTAAATTCTTGCAGTGAAATGGGAGCTCATTTTTCGCCATGCGGGAGATATTTAGCAGCCTGTGTGGCATGTGTTTTTCCTCATGCTGAGATGCAGACTGTAGCACAACAAGATTCAGGGCTTGCAACTTCCCCGACTCGACACCCTGTGAGTGCACACCAAGTCATTTACGAGCTTCGCGTGTATTCTCTCGAGAAGGAAAGGTAATTTGCCACTTCCGGTATCTGATTGTGTTAGTTCTTTCATCTTGAAATGCACATCCGAGAGATAACAGAGTTAGTGAAAGTATGTGTTTTCTATGTATACAGTTTTGGTTCAGTGCTTGTGTCACGGGCGATTAGAGCTGCGCATTGCTTGACCTCTATCCAGGTTAGTCACCTTTTGAGGATAATTGAATGTTTATGGATTTTTGGTGTTGTACTTATCTAGCCTCTATTTTTTTTTTGTTTGGACTGATATACGATTGATTTGCTTCATACCGCAAAATATGTCAGTATCCAGTTTGATCGTATTATGCAAGCTTGTAAAACTTGTGAGATATATAAAATTCATATAGGATATCAAGTAACTTGTGAGATATATCTATACGAGAGAAAATTTATGTTTGTAACGGCAAATCATTTTCATGACAAAATAGCATTGTTGTGAGTTTGTTGTTGAAAATAGTTTTTAACAATTGAGAGAATTGTCCGTGCAGTTCTCACCCACCTCTGAGCATTTGCTGCTTGCATATGGTAGGCGACATGGTTCTCTTTTGAAGAGCATCTTTAGTGATGGTGAAGTAACATCACATTTTTTCACAGTGTTGGAGGTAAGAAAAGCCTTATGCTACTACCTACATCCGTGTCATGGTTATTTGGAGATGGATAATAACATATATTCTTGCTTGTGTGTGTGTGTGTGTGTGTTGGGTCAGATATACAGAGTTTCGGATATGGAGCTTGTGAGAGTACTCCCAAGTTCAGAGGATGAAGTAAATGTTGCTTGTTTTCATCCTTCTCCTGGAGGTGGTCTTGTTTATGGGACAAAGGTAACACAGAAGAAAAAAAAAAAATCTAATTAAATTCTGAATGGTTATATACAATGGATATCAATATGAAAACTGACTGATACTCATGATTTGTCCTTAGGAGGGGAAACTGAGGATCTTCCAGTGCGATAAATCTGTTCCCTCTAACTTCACTGGACCAAACACATATACGGAGGAAAACTTGTCTGAGGTAGAGTTATAAAAACTAAGGTTGGATCTTGTTGAAACATGCAACAAAACAAAAACTCCCTAACTATAAGGATGTTGCTGACTAAACTTAAAACATATTATGATTTGGACAGGTGCAGGCACATGCATTAGAGTGCTAGCAAGCAAGAGAAGCCATTTGGGTTTTCATATATCTGTTCAACTCTCATCTTTTCAGGTAAAGACTGCAGAAAAAAAACGGAAATATTTTGCTTCTTTTTTTGTTGTTGTGAGTTTGTAACAAAGGTGGTCACCTCCTCTACAGATTGACAAAGGAAGGAGTCTTCTTCATAAGTATAACATAATCTTGTGATGCTGAAGCGTTCAAAGTCGTTCTTCTCTCCTCTCCTCTCCTCTTTTTTCTCTTCTATATTTGCAAGAACTATATTTTAGATGTACATGAAATAGGTTTCGGATCACTCACACACTTGACACTTGCCATTTGCCACTTGCCACATTATATTTTTAATGATCAGGTTTGATATTTAAATACAAACACAACTTTACGCAGCGATCAATGTTTCCAGTGACAAATACTCTCTCCGTTCTGAAATAGGTGGTTTTTTAGGTTTACTACGATGGTTAAAAAAATTTTTTTAAAAAAAAAAAAAAAAAAAAAATAAATGTTTATGCAACAATTTCAACACATTTCAACCAATCAAAAAATATTTAACCAATCAAAAAATATTTTACAGAATATAAATAGTTAAAACAACAAAATTATATTAAATTTTGTATTGATTTGTGAGAAAGCCACTTATTCATGAACAAAAATTTTATTCTAAAAAATCACTTATTTCAGAATGGAAAGAGTATAAATTATCAATTAATCTTGTATCTTGTATAGATTAACACAATTATCAATTAAATATATATATATATATATCAATTAAATACAATTATCATATACTCCTCCTGTTTTTAATTAATTGTAGATACATTTTTTAAAAAGTGAGGTCCTTTTCTAGTAGTCTCTGACTCTCTGCACTCAATGCTGGACCTCAAACTAATGGCACCCAATTCAATTCTCCTCTTAAGTGCTAACGGGTGACATGTCGTGTTGCTTTTGGTTTGTGTATGATTCTTTAGACTGTAAAGTCTTACACATTTAATGCAAGAAATAATTATTCATTTAAGTTACTCACTGGTCAAGAAAACTGTACATCTACGTATCTTCTCGCTGGATGCTACTAATTGGATACGCACGCTGTTTTCAGATAGAAATGTACATTGAAAAGTATGTTAAATGGCCGATTTATTATAACCACAATTTTTGAAGTAGTTGCCGTACTTATCTGAAAGAAAGAAATGCTGGCGACTGAAAACCTAAAAAAAAATATCAGGATGATTAAGATCATGAAAAATATGGGTTGACCAAGGAAACGGTACTGGAAGAATTTTTTTTTTCTTTTTTTCAACAGCCGCCTATAAATGAAGTGAAAGAAAGGACTTGAGAACCCATCGTGTTTATGTACTGTACATGTTATTATCTGTCCATAAATCAACCTCCTTCGTTTGCTCCTCTCTGTATCCAAAATCTAATGTCTTCGATTGGCTTATTTGAAGCATCCTCCATAGTTTTCTTTTTCTTTCTCATATTCTATTACTTTCTCATCAAGAAACCCTTTCATTACTTTCTCATCAAGAAAACATCTCAAAGTTACCCTTGGAACTGGCCGGTTCTTGGGATGCTTCCGGGTGTGCTCGTGAGACTGAACCGGATCTATGATGGTGTCGAGATTCTCGAGAACTACAACATGACGTTCCCATTGAAGGGCCCGTGGTTTGCTGGAATGGATGTATTAGTCACTGTTGATCCATCTAATGTCCATCATATAATGAGCAAAAACTTCTCCAACTACATCAAAGGTCCTGAGTTCCAAGAAGTCTTTGAAATTTTCGGAAACGGACTACTCAACTCCGAATCGGATCGAAGCAACAATCTGTGGAAGTGTTATCATGCCATGCTTCATGATCAAAGGTTTCAAAGGTTTTCAATTTGTGCCATTAGAAATAAACTTGAAGACGAACTTCTGCCTCTTCTTGATCATTTTGCAAAGAAAGGGACGGTCGTAGACTTGCAAGATGTGTTCCGGAGATTCACCTTCGATACAGCCGTAACAATACTAGGTGTGCCTGATCCTAGATCTCTCTCTGTTCATATGGCCAACAACGAGTTCGTTAAAGCCCTAGAAGATGTTGAAGTAGCGATGGTTTATAGGCATATGTTACCAAGATTCGTGTGGAAGCTACAAAACCGGTTGGGTTTGGGGCAAGAGAAGAAGTTGATAGAAGCTGATGCCGTCTTTGGTCGTTTGTGTGGAAAATACGTATCTGATAAGAGAGACGAGATACGAAATGAGGTCAACAATGAAGAAGTTGTGGATCTTTTAACGTTCTTCATAAAGTTCGACCTCTTGGCTCCTATTGATGATAAACTACTCAGAGACGTCTTTGTGGGATTCATTTTAGCGGCGAGGGACACTATTGCATCTACACTCACTTGGTTTTTTTGGCTTCTATCCAAAAACCCTCAAGCCGTGACCAAGATTTACCATGAGATCCAAGAGAATCTACCAAGATCCGGAAGTGGTCATGAGAGACCGTCTTATGATGATCCAGCAGAGCTGGACAAGTTGGTGTATTTACATGGCGCATTGTGTGAATCAATGAGGCTTTACCCACCAGTTCCATTCCAACGCAGGTCAGCGATCAAACAAGATGTTCTTCCAAGTGGGCATAAAGTTGAGGCAAACTCACGGATCATGATTTTCGCTTACGCGATGGGAATGATGAGAGCGGTTTGGGGAGAAGACGCGTTGGAGTTTAAGCCAGAGAGATGGGTTACTGCGACTGGAGGAATAAGACATGAGCCTGCTTACAAGTTCTTTGCATTTAACGCCGGTCCAAGAGCTTGTCTTGGCAAGAATATGGCTATGACTCAGTTGAAGACAGTGGTTGTTGGGATATTACAAAACTATGATGTTGAGGTCATAAAGGGGCAGAAGATTGAGCCATTTTCTGGTCTTATTCTTCACATGAAGCATGGGCTTAGAGTCAGATTTAATAAGAAATGTTGATCAGCTTTGAAACAATCAGGAGGTAGAGTATAGCATCTATCAAGTAATATTCAATAAAGTAATCACTTAAAAAATAATAAATATCTCCGATAGTGTAAAACTATGTAATATGCAATAAGATGATAATATAATAATATTTTTGAAATTTTTATGTAAAAAGATGATCCCAATAATAAGTTAAAGTAATGATTATACTTATATAACTATATATATAAAAATATATACCTAAAAAATTTATTAAACTATGAATTTAAGTTAATCTCTAACTTTTTATTATATAGAAAAATCATAATGCAATTTTTATACGCATCTAAAATTGTTAAATAAGTTCTAAACACTTTATTTCTTTGTTTTATGTTTAAATACATTCAAAAGCATGATTGTACTATTTTCAACTTCATTATCAATATTAATAGCTATATTTTTTCTAAATTTTTAACTTTTATCATGTATTAAATTTTATATAAATATATTTAAAACTAATAATATATGTTTTATTACGATATCCAAAAGATTTAATCATAATTTCAAGTTTATACATGTCATATTAACATATAAAGTTTTCTAAATTCTTAATACATTATCATATAGAGAATAATTTTCGAATATTATGAATTAAAAAATAATTTTTTGTAAATTAATAAATATTTATTTTATCAATAAAAATAATATCTCTATAAGAATAAATTTTCAAAGCTCCAACATTATTACTTTATAGAGGTTTTTCTGTAAATAGTGGTGTTTCAAGAATGGTATGTTTTATTTATCTTAGTTTTAAAAAAAAAATGTATTTCTATCTTACTTTTATGTATTCCTAAATGTTTGTGTGTTTTTAATTTTATCAAATTGAATGCATCATCATCTTGTGTGGGGAATACCAATAATTGAAAAGTATTTACAAACACGTATTGAAAGAGTAACTATGTCTTGGTTCAAAAATTAAAAAAAATTAAAAAAATAATTGGAGTAACTATGTCACGCAAAGTCTTCTGTTTATAGGCCAGTGAAATAAATTTATCTAAAGATAGACTTGAAAATAATTGAAAAGATTATCCAACTGTCAGCTTTGAAAAATTTTAAATTTTAAAATAATAAAATATATATATATATAAATATAAAAAAAAAAAAACAGAAAAAATATGGTTGTTGGAGATGGGCTTAGAACATGTGCATTGGATTAGAGATATTCATAAGAGTAAGATTACTGGTGTATATCCAAATTGTATCTTAACATTATTGTAATAATAAATTTAAGTTAGGAGATATAGTTAAAAGATTTCTGTTTTTGCATAGATTATTGGTAAAAAAATTTAGGTGTTCTTAATATTTTTTTGTTAATTAAGTTTATTTATATTTATATATAATATATTACATATTTTACATTGATTGAAAATTAAATCATAATTTTACATTAAACATTTAAAACATAATTTTAAAAATCATAAACACAAAACTCTTTCTTAGAAAAATAGACATGTGTCACACAAACACAGATCTAAGATATCTCCTTAACTTTTCTAATATAAGAAACATTTCGTACACAATTCGCCTATTTTGATTTTTTTTTTATCTCTAAAGTAAGAGACAAGCTAACATCCCTCCAATAATGTTGGTCTAATAGTTCTTTAGAAGAAAAGAAAAAGAAAGAGGAAAAAAAAATGAGTTGGCTTGGAAAAAAGGCTTAGAACTTTCATATTAATTCCACATGTCTTTATCTCGTTTGCCAAATTATTATTATTTTGTTTTCTTCTGAAAATCATGTTTTTTAATATATTAAAAAACTTTTGAAGAGTATGTGTATGCTCTTAACACTCCTCCAATGCATGTGCTCTTAACACTCCTCTAGATAGGCCAGCCCACAAAAGAGAAAGCTCAAAACCCACAAATCTGTATAGTTTATTGTGCTATTTGCTCATTAAGAAGACTTCGCCTCAAGCCGATCTCAGTTGTAATATTTTCCGATCTCGTCTTAATATATCGAACGGAAGTCTTAGCACCTTATCATCGACAAAAACCTTAACCCACCGTTCTAGTAACAACAATGGTGATACCCCATCAGCAAGGGGTGGAATAAACAACACAAAAAGGAAAGAAAGCTATGAAGTCTTGTGGGTAGAGTTAGATGAAGAAGAAGAAGTTGAATCGGCAATGGGAATGGTATCATCATCTTCTTCTTTACACTGTTTCAACAATTCCCGGAACGATGGATCATAAGCCACACCACTCTTTTTTTATTAGTCCTTGTGCCCTCCGGATAAGTATTTGTTAAGAAAAGGTGTTAACAATAGTAACAAAGATGTGGAAGACTAATCATTGTTAGAGAAGATAATATTGATCCATGACTTTGACTTACAACAACCAGCTCCTTAGGGGTTAAGTCATGCCCCGAGATCAACCGTCCTTCCAGCCTCTTTCTGGACAGCGTCATTTCCTTGTAGGACTTACAAGAGTCAAGAGGATGTTTGAGGATTGATTGCTACAAAGCCAATGCACGTAATATATGAAGGAAATGACGCTGTCCAAATGATTGCTACAAATCCAATGCGTCACTTCCTCAAATTTCAATGAAGAGCATTTGGGCTTGTAACAAAGCGTTTTGTTTTTATGTGTCTCGGGCCTACTTGTAACTAATCGGACTTTTCTCACTCGATTATTAACGACCCGACCCGACCCGGATAACCACATCGCTGGCGACGAGAAGAAAAAGAAGAAACGACAACACACTTCCTACCACACACTCTCTCTCTCTCTCTCTCTCTCTCTGCGTCAATGGCGACTCAAGGTCAGATTATCACATGCAAAGGTATGTTTATCCTTTGATCCTCCTTCTCTCACTCGCGCTCCTTCTTTGATTCTTCTTCTATCATTCGGTAACTATCTATCTGGATTCGTGATGATTTTTTGGGCATGTTTGAAAACAACTATCTACAATTGTGATTTTTCTGATTTGGTTTGATTTTGCCGCCGATTCAATAGCTGCTGTGGCTTACGAGCCGAACAAACCGCTGGTCATCGAAGATGTTCAGGTGGCTCCACCTCAGGCCGGTGAGGTTCGGATCAAGATCCTCTACACCGCTCTCTGCCACACCGACGCCTACACTTGGAGCGGCAAGGTTAATAACACATCTCTCCATTTTCATTTCATTTTCACTGATCCGATTGATTCGAGTCGATTTATCGAATTTACTTTAAGAATTCCCGATTGTTGTGGATTAGCGATTCATTTGATTTTGATTGGTTTCATCTCGATGCAGGATCCTGAAGGTCTCTTCCCGTGTATTCTCGGTCATGAAGCTGCTGGGTATGTTCATTATCATCAAATCCAGTTTCAATGCTAAAGAATCTTCTGAGATTGTTTGTTTCTCTTTTTTTTTTTGCTGGGCAACAGGGTTGTTGAGAGTGTTGGTGAAGGGGTAACAGAAGTTCAACCTGGAGATCATGTGATCCCTTGTTATCAAGCAGAGTGCCGTGAATGCAAGTTCTGCAAATCTGGAAAGACTAACCTCTGTGCCAAGGTCAGATCCGCTACTGGCGTTGGAGTTATGTTGAACGACCGTAAGAGCCGGTTCTCGGTTAATGGGAAACCGATTTACCACTTCATGGGTACCTCCACGTTTAGTCAGTATACTGTTGTTCATGATGTTAGCGTCGCCAAAATCGATCCCAAGGCTCCTTTGGATAAAGTGTGCCTTCTTGGTTGTGGTGTTCCCACTGGTAAGAAATGGAATTTTTCTTGGTTGCAGTCTATGTTACACCCAATTCTCATTAACCTTTCTCTCTGGTAGTATGCTAAATTTAATGTCGCCTGCTCACTAATAAGATGGATCGACATGCTTCTTAACCATCCTCTTTATTCACTCTGGCCTCTTTCCTCTTTCTTTGCAAGTTTTTGGTGATATTGAAACTTTATGGTCCTTAACAGTGTATCATGTCTCTGAGTTCTAATTAGGCCTTGGAGCAGTTTGGAATACGGCAAAGGTAGAACCAGGGTCAAATGTTGCCATTTTTGGTCTTGGTACCGTCGGGCTTGCTGTAAGCTACTTCCTTTGGAAAGCTTCTGTAATCTCTTTTCGTTTAGCAGGAGAATGTTGTGGTTGATTCTTTTTCAAAATTGTCCATGGATAGGTTGCCGAGGGAGCGAAAACAGCTGGTGCTTCAAGGATCATTGGCATTGATATCGATAGCAACAAGTATGAAACTGGTAAATCTACTTAACCTTTTCATTCACTGGCTTGGTTTAAAGTGATTTATGCAAGTCGTTGAGTATTACTTGGTTTGAATTTTGAATTTCAGCAAAGAAGTTTGGCGTTAACGAATTTGTGAACCCAAAGGAGCATGAGAAGCCAATCCAGGAAGTGATTGTGGATCTCACTGATGGCGGTGTTGACTACAGCTTTGAGTGCATCGGAAATGTCTCCGTGATGAGAGCCGCACTGGAGTGCTGTCACAAGGTAACCATCAAAACTTTTACAACTTGCATATGACAAGTCAAGAACGTGTGGTTAAAGAGCTAAACACGACGTTGCAGGGATGGGGAACTTCGGTTATCGTTGGTGTTGCAGCATCAGGACAAGAGATATCGACACGACCATTCCAACTCGTGACAGGCCGTGTCTGGAAAGGAACAGCTTTCGGCGGTTTCAAGAGTCGAACCCAAGTGCCTTGGCTTGTGGAAAAGTACATGAACAAGGTTAGAAAACTTTAAAGCAACGAATATTGTTCTCTTCTACGCAAATTTCAAACACTTGACTGTGATAATTCCAACGAATAACGCAGGAGATAAAAGTGGACGAATACATAACTCACAACATGACCTTGGGAGAGATCAACAAAGCGTTTGATCTGTTGCACGAAGGTACTTGCCTTCGTTGTGTCCTCAGTACCAGCGAATGAACACATCAAATGGCTTTTAATCTTCTCTCTCTCACTCTGCTTCATCGTGTGTTTTGTGACTTTTGTCGAGTAATGACAATTTCCTGGGCAAAGACTCAAATCCTGTGTGCCTCTCTCCCTCCCTCTATTGATTTAAAGACATTATCGCATAATCAATAAGCAACCATGTTTATGGAAATTAATAGTCGAATTATCTTTTTTTAGCTTTGATTTCGAAACTAGATTTTACAGTATTGTGTCACTTCACTGACGAGAGAAGGAAAGATGAAAAGTAGGAGTTACGTTATGGTTGGGTTCGTTGTCCGAGTGAGTTATGGGCCTGAAAAATATATATCGTAAGCCCATTACAAAAACCCAAACAGAAAATATCATCACCATCTCTCATCGCCGAACCAGTTATTCTTCTCCTTGGGTCCCGTTGGTCCTTCCTCGCCGGATAATTCCACCGGGAGCTTCCTCAACACCGCATTAACCCAACACCTCAACCTCCATGGCAATCTCTCATTCAACCTCTCAATCTCCGTTCTCGATCCATAAACAATCTTCGGTCCCCACTCTCTCATATAACCCAGCCACGGCGGCTCCACCACCGCTCCTCCGAGATACTCCGCCGAAACAATCTCATACCTCGAACTCGAATCCACAAACAAATCGCTTCTCGCTGTATCGTTCCTTATCCCGACCCCAAGCGCATCCGATCCCTGTAAATACATCCCAGACTTACCAAAGCTCGCGTGGCCATGCTTGGACGAGTAAACCACAGCTCTATTGCTTCCTTCCACGAATTCCAGATCCCGAGCTCCGATCCACTCTCCGCCGCTGTGCTGTGAGAAGTAAATCGCAGAGAGCTCGCCGGAGAAATTGCTGATCCGGAGAGTGAAGTGTTCCCAATCGCAAACGTGTTGACCGGTTTTCGCCAGCGGGAGATTCACCAGCCCTAGCTTCAGAGTCGCTGGTCCGTTGAAAGGACAGAAGATCCAAAACGCGAGATCCGTAAACGTTCCTCCAAACGCCGGCTTAACGTGAACGTAAAGCTTGGCGGTTTCGATATCCCCTCGCTTGAGAAACTTGCGTCTTCGCTCATCGTTTCTCGGCAAATCGATCCAAAACTGCTTATCATTGCTCCCTCCGTGAGGCAGATTCGCTCCGTTCTCGTCAACAGGCTCACGGAAATCGGAATCCGAGCTGCACAAAACCGCACCGTTCTTGAAGAACCACGAGACTGAAGAAGGCAAATAAGCTTCATCGGGATGGAAGAAAACTCTCGGACCGTAATGTTGAACCAACGCATGAATCTGATCGATATTCGGCATTGCGTGTAGACTCGAATCAAGATTCTTCAAACAAGCAATGTTGTCATCTTCTTCCCGAGTTCTGCAGAAGAATGTACCTGCAGAGACTCCTTTGCCCCACATTCCGCGATCCTGAGGTCTCGTTGTCCATATAAACAAAGGAACGCTTAAAGAATCGGAAATCGCGGTGATGACGACTTTGTGCGTCTCACATTTAGCCGTTAGATCAGCTCGAACACATCTCACTTGATCCAACTCAGGCTTCGAGGGGCTCGTTGTAACCACGAATCCCATCGGTTTATACCCTCGAGGAGGCTGCGGTAACCAGAAATAACCGCATTCGGTTTGCGGTTCTTCTGATAAGTCATTTGAGCTCCATAGCAATGTGTAGTCAAGGGGTTTCACAAGTGCAGGGTCTTTGGAACATTTGACTTGTCTTGCTACGAGAAGAAAACCTCTCAGGAGGTGAGAATCAGATTGACAGTAATGGCCTAAGCAGTGGAAATCTTCCGGTGTTTTGTCTGGTTTGTAGAAGGACACGCTCTTGTTGCTGTCTCGTGGAGACACGTATCGCCATATGAATTTGAAAGTTGTGATCTCGGTGACTTCTAACTCGCCGAGGTTGATTATTCTGGAAGCAAAGCCGTGACCTGAATCAATTCAAAGCAGATATATAGAGGAGGTCAAAGAAACATATGAATATCTGAAAAATCAAAGTGTCCACAAATGTCAAACTGAGGAAAACATTAAAGGAAAGAAGAAAAACGAGTCTGGAATTTGAAAAAGAACAACAGCAGCTGCAGCTGATGATTTTTTATGGAGAGATGGGTTTTTAAAGTTTCTAAGATTTGTCAAATGATGTCAGGGATGAAGGGCTAAATCCAGAAGTTTTTAGGTGAAAACGAAAAAAAATTCCGATCGGAATTGAAGAAGGTGAAACTGAAGATCACGAACAAGATTCGAAATATCTTCAGTGATTGTTAAGTCAAAGAAGAAAAGAATCATAAATCACCTGAAGGCCACTGGGGAAGAGAAGCAGGGAGCGAGAAAGTTTCAGGTTCCTTCAATGGCGGAAATTCTCTGAGATTGTTCCAAGACAAGCATTTGCACCCAAACATTCCTCTCTCTCTCTCACTCGCTCTGCGATCATCCGATGATTCGGGAAACTATGATAATGAAACCGACAAATATCTAATCTTGTAGGGTCCCCCAATTCTTGAATCGTTCCTGAAATTTCGATTTTTGTGATGATCCTTATTCCCACGCAAATCAAAGAAAAAGAAAAAGAAAAAGAAAAAAGAACAATTTGGAAGCAACTCTTGCGATCACGAAAAAAAACACGATATATATGGATGTGATAATAGCATCGATATGCAACGATCGCAGCACCATAAGCTACCTTGACGCATACGAATCTTGCCTTTGTGTCATCAGTATACGAATCTTACCGAACAGAAACACGTCAAAATGATAATAAGAAAAAGGGAACAAGTTTTCCGAAAATTAATTATCATTGGAAAAAAGAAAATTTCGAATACATTAAAACAGTTCCCTGCAGGTAAAAAAGACAATTTCGAATATATTAAGAGACAGCAACACACTGAAGTTCGAAACCAAGCCAATGATTAAAGGAAAAACAAAAATTGAAATGTTACATAACTGTCTAAAACCCCATTCTCAAAGGAACAGGTAAGAGAGCCAAAAGCCGTAAATCTAGAACAAAATCAAAAAGAAGTAAAAAAGAAAAACATATATAAACCAAAATCTTTGTTTCTTTTAAGCCAAACACCAAACCCAACAAAAGATTACAAACTACTTCTTCGGTAGATTAAGAAGAAATAGGAAGAATATCTGAATCAATCATTCTTTCTTGGTTGCCTTAGAAGAAGAGATTCAGCTTCTTTTCCTTTTTCCCTTTATCCTTAGCGGCCACCACGGTAGTACCCGTTGCCTCTCGGCCTGTAGTCACCTCCATCCTGGTTTCCTCTCCCGGACACGCGGGAACCAAACCGGCCTCTTGGTGCTTCTGTTGGGTACCCGCCCCTTCCGCGTCCTCCTCCTCCTCCTCTTCCTGCTCAGTCAATAGAAGAAATCACATTCAAAATTGGTTGCAAACTTTCATTCTTATGATCTACAAGTTGTTTCGAAAACAAGGCTTACTTGCTCCGCGAACACCAGCGGGATTGGGTCGTCGTTCCTCAATGTACACTTGCCTTCCACCCAAGTATATAGGAGAAGCCTATTATATTAATCATCACACACAAGGAAACCAATAAGAACAAGACGAAGGAGGCAACACTAGGAGTAATGTGGTGGTAATTGTGGAAAAAGAATCTAGACCCTTATAGCATTCTCGACGGAAGTCATGTCCTCAAACTCGACAAAAGCATAGCAAACGCCAACAACATCCTGCATGTTTGGTTGCGTACGATTGTTAGCTCTGGTTCTTCATCTCACTTGAAGAAAAAAAACAAGGAAATGAAGATTATTAGTTACCTTGCGGGTTCTGAGGAAAACACCATCAGGCTTGATTGTACCAAAGTTCTTAAACTCTTCCTCGATTTCAGAAGCAGATATGTCGGAAGGCAAGTTCCTAACGTACACTGATTTGATCTCAACTGAGAGAAAAAAAAATGCAAAACAATAAATGAATGAATATACAAAATGACATAAAAACCAAATAGCAGCACGTCCTAATCTGATTCATTTCCCTAACCATTTACATCCCAGCGTGTGATTTTGAGTAATATGAGTCAGCTCAAAGTATAAAACAACTTACAGTCTTCATATCCGAAGCCATCTTCCGCCTCTGCTCCATAGTCGGTAACATACGGGGAAGAAGCGTTTGACTGCTGAGCAGGGGCAGCCACCTGAGGGGAAGGAGTCCGCTGTGGTTGATCCCACTCATTCACTTCTTGAGAGCTCTTGTTATATGATGGTTGTGTAGCAGCCACTGGCACAGCAGCTGCTTCCTTTGCAACACGTAACTGAGAAGAAAAAGGAGAAATCAGCACATATCCCAATTCAAAAGCTACTTTTTCTACAAATGACAAAATCATGGTACACACACACAGATCGTTATTCCCATTTCTCACATTTATCTTTCAAAAGAGAGTCTAGTCTATTCTGAGTGGCTTCTTGACACAAATATGAATGCAGGTCGAAAGAATGTGTCTACTTACAATGGAAGCATAACTCATCTTCGATTTCTCACCAACAGGTTCCTCTGGTGGTGCAGCACGAGGTTCATGTACCACGTCGTCAACCACAACTTCCTCCCGAGGCGTTTCATCAACCGCAACTTCATCCTCATACTCTTCATGCTGAGGTTGATGCTGGTCCTCTTGCAGGTTGTACTTGTCCACAAGATCATCTTTGATTTGGACCGAACTCACATAATCCCTTGCCTCTTGCTCCAGAACATAGTCAGGAACTGCAAATACAAATGATTAAAACACACCAAAATCATTACTTTGAATAAAGCATGAACAAGCGCATCCACAATCTATCATTTGCTTTTTTTTTTTTCAAGACTTGATAATAAAACGAACCTTGGGGTTCTGGATGAGGGCTAGGAGGATTTAGCTGAGCCTCATGCTTGCTTTCAGATACATAAGAAGGTTGATGATGATATAACACACTTCCTTCGTCCATGAACTGGAAAATATCACTGTGAACAAAATAACCCTTCTCCTGAGGAGCAAGAAAGAAGGTCTGTGTGAAACTCCTTCTGTTGCTGTATTCCTTGGTCTTCACAGACCCTGAAACCACCACCACGATACCACCTTCCCAGGACTCGAGTGAATTGATTGTCTTCACTTCGATCGCAGTGAAATTCAGTGACATCACCATGTTGTGAATATGCTGCACCAACAACAAAAAAAAAAAAAAGAGTTCTCAATCCAAACTGCATCGACCATATGATCTAAAGCACAAATCTTTACTAATCGAACAAGAAGGGTTTTCAATCTTGTATCCACAAATCAAGAAACAGAGAGGGGAGAAAATGACTGAATCAAACCGAATTCGTAGACAAAAAAAAGAAAGAGAAAGAGAAGAGTTTTTACGAGCAAAGAATTAGCAGTCTCGGTGGAATCTCCATCAACACGAATCGCATTACTAGAGTCAGAGTAAAACTGATGAATAAGATCTGGCTGCTGCTGCAACACTTGATAATACTGCCCCACAAAGTACGAACCCACCTGCACACACACACACACACCGATTAGACTCCCAAACAAAAACCTTAATAGCGAATTTTAACCATGATTAAGAAAAATCAATCAATGTTGAAATGAAACTCGCCTGCATCGCTCCAGGGTACGGAGTCGCCATTAAAGCTCAGAAAAAAACAAAAAAAGAAGAGCCCGAAATAAAAACCAAGATCTGGATTTAATCAAAAACCCCTAAGATCCGAATTAGATCGAAATGAAAAACCGCGTCAATCCGATAAGCGAAGAGGAGACGAGAAGAGAAGAGAGAAGAAGTTAGTGCCTCTCTCTCTCTCTCTCTGTGTTTTTTCAATTGAAGTAGAACAGATCTGAGAAGGATGAAGAAGAAGAAGAAGAGGAAAGAAATGAGATTTATATAGGGTTTACAGACAAAAGAAATGGTGAGTTTTTAGATCTACGAGAAAGGGAAAAAGGAAGTTTAAAGGGTTTTCGTGTACTAGATAGGGTAAGAGACTTCGGAGGAGGCAGGCGTTGTTTATTATTCCTTCTGTTTTTTTCTAGATATGGGACCTTAACGTCTTTTCTCTCATTAATTCGCCCCATAGATTTTAAAGTTTGACTGAAATAACCCCAAAACGTTTTTATGATTACAAAATGGAATCTTGTACTAATGAAGATTGATGTCCTACTAAAATAACCCTAAAATGTTATAATTAGGATATAAATCTTGACTTTTATGGTGCTAACATTAAACTAAACACATCAAGGAAACTTCAAAATTAAAATAGGTAATATGTTAATGTGACAAATAAGATTTTTTGGAATAATAGCATTTATGGTGTTAATATATATATATTTTTTTTTTTGGTTAAAGCTATGGTGTTGATGTTATTAAGTTCTTAACTAAATTTGCATATTGGTGTTAAATATTAAATTCTAAAGCAACAAAATTAACCCTCATTACATGTTTAACACTTGTTAACATTTTAATCTATGTCGGTACACTTTTCAGACAACGAAACCTTTAACGTTAGCTTGTACACATGATAAACATTGTCATATAACATGCAAAGGTAAATTCATTTTTCATAACGGGTGAGTCTTTAGAGAGAAACAAAACAAAAAAATTGAACTAGCGGTGATTTTCATATTATCAGAATTATGTCTCTTTCATTCAGTTTGTTCAAATGTGGTTTTGTTAATTTCTTATAGATTTTTTTAATGTACGACGATGAATTCTAAGTTACCTAAATGTTGTAAGGTGATCTCAAAGTCTCTTCCCCCTCCCCACAAAATAGACGAAGTTGTTCCAAACCTTATGTTCGCATTCGAACCCCGTAGATAACATGTTCTTGACATCAAGTCAAACAATGAATGAGAACCTAAGTTTATTTTACTCCAAGACACTTTGGGGTTTGCTTGGCATGGAATGTGGCTACAAATTTTAAATTATACTTTTACTGTTAAAACGTTAACATTTTTGAAAAAAAAAATGTTTCGGCTTTAGAAAAATAAAAGTTATAATTTGTAGGTTTTTTAAAAAAGAGTGAATCAAGTGTGAAACTGAAAAACAAAAAAAAAAATGACTTTGAGTGATTTTAAGAGTAATTTTATGACTTTAAAAACTTTTAAATGTGTAGTTGAGTTTTGATTAGGCTTTTAAATTAAATTTTCTCAAATTGCCTAGCACCCCCTTTGTCTCTCTTGCCCCGAACCTGATCTCAAGTGCGAGAAGAGGAAAAAAAGATTCTTTTAGTTTCCCTTGCCATATATTTCTATAGAAGTAAGTCATCCCCCATAGTTCCAAGAAAAAAAATAAAAAACAACCCTGATTTTAGCTTCAAGTGCACACAGTACACAACCTCTATGCCTTCTTATCTTCCAGCCTGCTTCATTAGTTGCATCAGCAACTCGTGCCAAACAACGGAGACCAAACATTCTAGTGCCATAATCACTCAAAGTAGGTTCTAGCCAGTCATCAAACCAGAAAAACAATGCATTTCCACATCCAAGAGTATACTGTCTACGTCCCAAAATAAACCTGTTATCAAAATATAATATTTGTAATTTTAAAATACATTTTCGAATCTATAGTTGTTGAAAGTAATTTTCAAAGTGGATTTTAAAAGATTTATTATGATTTTAAAGTGGTTTGATAGAGTTTTTTTAGCTAAAAATATGATAATACATTTCATGGCTTTAGAAAAAGATTTTAAAGTAATTTAAATAAATCAAAATTATAAAAACTTTTCTAATTCATCCAAAATTAAGTAAAAACTTACTAAAATTACCCCAAATCATTTCTAATCACAAGTTGAATACAGAACAATTTCGAATCTAACCCCAGAAAACTCTTCTCCGCGGAAATGGATTCAACGCCAAAAAAAGAGTTGACGAAGAAGATAATAATCTAATGGGCCGATTAATTTATTGGGCCAGATCCAATAAAAGGGAAACAAAACTCTTCGATTGAACGAAACCCTCGTCGCTATCTTCTCCTCTTTCTGTGCACAGCNGGGAAATAAAAAAAAAAAAAAAAAAGAAGCAAATCTCTTATCAATCGATGGCGGCGAAGAGAATCGGCGGAGCCGGGAAATCTGGCAGCGGAGGAGATTCAAACATCTTGGCGAGGATCTCCAATTCCGAGATCGTATCTCAAGGAAGACGCGCAGCCGGAGATGTCGCCGGAATATCGAAGAAATTGCTATGGAGCACGGGAAAAGCGGCGTGGATCGCCGGCACAACTTTTCTCATCCTTGTTGTTCCGTTGATCATCGAGATGGATCGTGAAGCTCAGCTCAACGAAATAGATCTTCAGCAGAGCAGCATCCTCGGAGTTCCTCCGTCTCCTATGCAAAGGGGGTTGTAGAGAAACCCTACAACGAGGCCGGTTTCCAGCCTATCCAATTAGGGTTCTTCTGCTTTTCGTCTCTTTTACCTGTTTGTGTTATGGTTTTCTTCTCGGACTCGAATTCGTATAAGAGTGGTTTACGCATCGTGGATTCATAAATTTCGAGCTTGCTTTCTATTAGTATCATCTTCCATCTATGATATTGGTTTCCATGGAATTTCGAAATAACCATAAGTTGATTTAATTTAGCGTTTTCATTTCTCTGGAATCCTTTCTTGTTACTTTGAGCTGCTATATAGCAATGTCATGTGGAATTTGAGTTTTTTATATATTAGTTTGGGATTGTTCCTTTTGGTGTGATTACCAAAGGTGTTAGTCTTTGATTCGTTAAGGGTTTAAGGTGAAAGATTACATTTTTAGCTTCTTTTCTGGTTCAGAGATTTCTTTAAGATGATGTTTTTTATCATCTCTTCTCTTGCTATATATCTATCTTCTTCCCATGGTTTGGGAACGAGCTCGTGTTAAGGATCTAAATCAACCAAAATTCTTTTCTTTTATCAGAAAAAGCAAAAAACAAAACTCTGCAGAACAAATTATCTGCTCTCGTTTGACATAAAAAGAAGAAAAAATCTGCTCTCAAACTGTTTTCTCTTGAAAACATCCCTATGAGTAAGGAGTTAAAAATGCTCATTTTGAGGTTGGATAGAGATCGATTTGCAGATTTAGAACAGTGACTAAAAGTGGTAAAGGCTAAAACAGTGTGGCAGGAGATGGATGTTTAATCAAAGAAGGTAATAGCCACTGTTTCATTCATGTTAAACCGGGTTTGAAACTCGTGGGCTTAAATGGGTCCGTTATGTGAAAATAATTTTGTTTAGGCTTAAACTCGTGGATTATTAATTTGGTTTTCGTATAGTTAAAACCCTTAGGTTAAAACTTAAACGAGTTGCATTGTTATTCTCACGCAATAAAAAGTTAAAAACCTACGAAGAGACCTCACGCAACGATATCTTCTTCTCTCTTGTAGTCGCCGTTCCTAGTCTCCGCTTTCAGCTTCTCGTTCTGAAGCATCGTGTTGTTTTAAAATCAAGTGTTAGCTACTAGAATCAGGTTAGTTTTCCTTGCTACTGAGTTGTTCGTATCTATATTTTGGAACAAGTTTTTTTTCTTGTCTTTTCTTTAGGTTGATTGTTTATTGGATTTCTCGTTTGATGTACTAAAAGGTTTATGGGTTTTGAAATTCTTGAATCTTGTGTTTGTTTCAGATTCTTGTTTTGTATCGAATTGAGTGTTATTAGATTTGGTTGCTGAAAAAATTCCACACCCTTGATGATCTCTTGCTTATTTGTTAATTAGGTTTATGTTGCATGGAGACACTTACTTACTAAGTAGCGGTGAGACGGTGCCGGACAGAAAACAGGGATGGAACGGGTACGGGAAATGGAGACGGAAACAGGTACGAAAACGGCAACTTAAAAATACCATAGATATGGTATGATAGTAGCTATATATAAAAATACTCATAAATTAAAATATAAAACGTAACACATTAGAGTGAGTTCTTCCATCTCCATAAATCTCAGATCTGCCGCAGAATTATAATTATCTCCACCAACATCATAATGACTCTAAGACAATGAGAGACTTAATCTCTTGTAGATCTCATCTTTCATATTCTCGATCATAGAGTCTCACATTTCGGTACCAAGTGAAAGCATGAATTGTTAGTGTCACAAAATCTAACCATATCGTATATCGGTTTGGTGAAATCAAGAATATAAGACATTCTTTTTCACCAGTCATTCACAATCTTCTTTTTAACAAAGTTTGCTTTACCAATGTCATCTTCTCTATAAGTAAATCATTTATCACTTATAACAATGGTTTGAAAACCTCTTCTAATAAGTCTCAATCTCTTAAGCATCACAATGATGGATGGATGCAAAACGAATATCAGCTATATAAAGCAACTTAGGAGTATAGAATTTACCAAACATAGCAAGCCTTATGTTGTGGTTCATGATGAAGTGTTTTATTGCCAGCACATCTCCATGGATTCAGTTATCCAATTATACTCTGGATATATGTTTCTAGATTCGATTCGATATTCTTTGCAGCACATATGTTCTTCAAAGCCAAATCAAGTGTGTGGAAAACACTGTCAAATAAATGTGGGGAAATAAACCTTTGTGGACATTTATGATTTTTTGTTGGACATTGTATGTTGTTCATACATTTAAATTGTCCATAAAGATTTATTTCTACATATTTATAGGACATCATGTGTTGTCCACACATTTAACTTGGCTTTGAAAAACATATGTGCTACAAAAAATGTCCAATCAAATTTAGAAACTTATTCATAGTGTAATTGAACATAAAATCCATAGAGATACGCTTGCAATCAAACACTTTATCATGACTACATCATAAGTTTTGCTATGTTTGATAAATTATCTACTTATAATTTGTTTTATGTAGTTGATATTCGTTTTACATCCATTATTATGATATTTAAGAGATTAATTCTTATTAGAATTGATCTCTAAGCCATGGTTATAAGTGATGAACTGTTAAATCAAATTTTGTTAAAAACAAGATTGTGGATGATTGGCGGGAAAAAGTGTTTTATATTCTTGATATCATCAAATCAATATATGATATGGTTATATTTTTTGACACTGACAAGCTATGACGTCACTTGGTATACGAGGTGTGGAACTCTATAATCGAGAATGTGAACCTTGAGATCGACAAGAGAGAAAAACTGAAATGTGTCTTTTCTATAATGTTTATGATATCTTTGTTCGTTGGACGAAGAGTAATATTCCTTTACATTGTCTAACTCACTTTTTAGATCCAAGATATATGATTACAAAAATAAATGTTTTTTTCTGTTTATTTGCCACACATGTTATATATAACCCGTTTTGTATGTTGTAGATTTTATAGTGAAATTTTATAAGAGTTAGTCTCTATACAGGTTTAGAAATTTCACGTGAGAGTGTTTTTGAAAATTGTTTCTAAGTGATGATGAGCATAAGTTATGGATGTATACACAAAATATTTGATAAAAATGAGTTTTTTCTAAGATTTAATATGCATTACTCTTTTTCACAAAATTTGAGAAAATAAACTGTTTTGAGAATTTTTTTCTTTATCATGAGGAAACTTTTTCAAACTGCTAATGTGAGACTTTAACCAGTTTCTCAACTTTAAACTTTCTAAGCTACCGATTTTTTTATCTTCAATTCTTATATTAAGCTTTAACAAGTGAATTCATTATGTTTTAGTTTCTGCATCGACGAAACTAGCCATTCACATCAAGGTATACTTTCAATAAAAATTAGTGATACCATTATGTTTTTATTTGGCTTGGACATAAAAACCGGAACAGAAAAATCTGAACAGAACCAGCTGAAAAACCGAACTGATTTGAACCAAAACTGACAAAAATAAACCGAATGGTTTTAAAATTTCTAAACCCAAAAAACCGAAACCGAACTCGAACCGAACCGAAATCCGAACCGAAATATAATTATATATAAAAATATTTAGTTATATTTAAATTTAAAATAACTAAAATATGTAAAAGCTATAATTTAAACTGAATATATTTAGTTATTTTTGGAGTAAAATAATCAAAATATTCGAAATATCCTAATTTTTCTAGTAACTTTGTTAAATTCAATTATTTTGCAAATTTCATTCAATTTTATTTAAATTATATTTACAAAAAAAAAATTTAGCTGATGTTTAAATATCCGAAATCGATCTGAACCCGGAACGAACCGAATCGAAAATGAAAAATAACCGAACCGAATCCGAAACCCAAAAAAATTAATCCGAATCCGAACCGAAAACCGAATGCCCAGGGCCAGTTTTTATAATCAATTAACACTTTATAATCTCATTCAAATTTTTTTTTTTAAATCCCTTATATGATTGATAACTACTATAATGGTACATTCGTTATCATTACGGTAAAAGATTATTAAAAAAAAAACATAAAATCAATCAATCATATACATAGCATATTCATATTGTTCAGAATGGTTTTCTCATATTTGTTCATATGGTTGAATAGTAGTGACAATTACTTAATAGCCAAAAATACAAAGAAAAACAAAAATGTAGTGAAATGTATAGTTGGATAATGTGAATCTCACTAACTCCAAGCTTCCAAAGTGTATCACTTTAAGCTACCAATAAAGCTTCACTCTTTCGCACTGAAAACGACCGAAAATTAAATCGATTAAGAAATTGAGGAGTCACATACACTTGTACTGCTTCACAAAAGCTGCTTTAACTTCATGTTTGAGTATTGCTAATATTTTCCATTTTAAGCTACATTTTACTTTTTATAATTTTGGGTATGCTTTTTCATCTGATCTTGCATCATAGATTCATAGGAGATGATATCACAAAGACTGATCAGTAAGTTGACGAATCTCTTTAATCATTTAAATCAAATATGTAAGTTGACGAATCTCTTTAATCATTTAAATCAAATATCATATAGTTGAATATACAATTGGACAAGATACATTGAATTTTTAACTACCTTCTCAAAATTGATGAATTTTTTTTTAGGTGGTTAAATGAGAATTGGTAAGTAAAATCAATAAGCATCATATTTACTCTTCTTCTTCATCGCAGATTTCAAAACCAACAAACAGACAATCACAAACCCTAAAACTGCAACTCCTCCCACTGCCAAAGCTATTGTTCTTTGCGTGTGCTGTCTCTTCTCTCCATCTACAACACATACACATACACATCAGTGGCCGTTCTATTTACTTATTTACTTCGAAAATTTTGATTTATTACAGAAAATAAATGGGACCGAAAATAAATAAATTGATTTCTATGTCTGACAAGTAGCCTGAATGATGATGTGTCAACATACTAAGATTTGGAAACGAAAAAAAATAAAATCTCTTCTTTTCTCTAAAGTAATCTCACTAGCTTTTTGTTTTTAATTCCTTCCACTAGTTCTTATTTTGTTTGTCTTGCTTCCATTAGTTTTTGTTTAATCTTCCCGACAACGAAACTACATAAACATATAAATATTCCTCAAAAAGATTCATGTGTATGCACATATAAGTTATAACATACAAATGATCCAATTAGAGCTTAATTATCCCCAGATTATTAGGATTAAGACACACGATAAATAGTGATTATTACTGTCCTAATACGAACTTAACCAACTAACGAACATTAAAAATCTGTTTTTGTATTCCTAAATTTTGTAAATACTACTAAAAATTGAATTTCTTTTTGTGTTACCTGAAAGTGAAGAAATGTTGGGAACGCCATGAGAGTAGTAACTGTAGCTAACGAAGCACTTGTGAAGATAAATCTGTCCAGAGATGGAATCTCCACACTCACTCTTTGCTCTCTCAAATCCATCTTTCACACATTCGCCACAATCTGAATTTCCCAAACTACCCTCGCACTGTCCCAACACATACACCGACTCATACTGCCCCGCGTAAAATCCTCCTCCGCCGCCGCCGTTTCCTCCGGTTTTCACGCCGTTCTCCGCCATCTCAAACGCCGAATCTCTCTTCCCGGAGAACCCAGGATCGCCGGAGTGTTTTTTCCCGCAGACGCGGTAAAGCATCTCAACACCGGAAGTCTGCTTAAATCCCGAGACTTCGTACCGGATATAGCATCCGGCGAGCTGCACACGCGCCGCCACCACAACATTTCCGCCGTCTCCGTCGCCGCCGCAGAGCTTAGAGACGAGTCTAGGGATTTTGGCGACGCAATCGTAGCACTGAGCGGCGGGGAGGTCGCCGCGGCACTGGAAAACTCCGATCACGGCGGTGGTGTTATCAGTTCCGGCGGTGGTGGACGCGAAAGATCTCTGTGCGGATTGAGAGACTAAGGAAGTGAGAAGGGTTTTGAGATTCTGAGAGAAAACACCAGTTGGGTCTGGGAATTTCTGGTTTGCGCAACCTTTGAAGATGAGATTCTTGTAGTTATCATCGGAGATTACAGAGAAAGGTAAACACAACCAGAAGATGGCAAAGAGCTGGTAGATAGGTTTCATAATTGAGAGAGAGAGAGAGAGAGATAAATTTTGAAATTTTGAAATTTTGATTTTAGGAGAATTGATTTGTTTGCTGATAGTGTGATCTTTTCAGTAGTTTCTGCATAAAGTTTGCGTTTTTTTGTGTCCGCAAAAATAAAAAATTTTGCCGTTTTTATATTTTTTTGTCGTTTGAGGGTTAAAAGACAAAAGAAGAATCGATGAGATTTGAGAAACAAGAGCTGGTTTTGCAGTATGAAACCATGAAATTAAAGGAGCATACTTTTCTCCGGATTTTGCTTCAAGGTGAAGATAGAAAAGAAAGAAACTTTGAGACGACAAGTTTGTTTTTTTATACATTAGTTTGGGACAGGCTAATGTGATTAGTATACAGTTTTTTAAAAAAATGATTACTGTTAGCTTTTTATTGAAATTCAGTGAATCACCTTTAATGCCACTGAAATCTGACTTTTATTGACTGAATTTGGAGTTTGTTTTACAGGACATCAAAATAACGTGAAGTTTTTTATAGGGACGAAGATATATTTCGATGTAAATGGTAGGTTGAAACTAGAATTGAAATAAAATCTTAGAAGAGTTGTTTATATTAATCTTGAAACTTTTTTTATGGCAGTGAAATGCCTTGCCTCTTTCTATGACTAGTATTATTTTTGAGACAGGCTGATTTGATTTAGTCACAATGATTAACAATCCAGGAGATTGATCTATGCTGCGGAGTTAGATGATTTAAGAGTTTCAAACTCTAATCTTCTATTCATTTTAGTTTACGTTATATTAATGTATGTGCATATTATCTTGCAAAAAGGAACAAAAGAGTTCAATCTTTTTCTTTGTATCTTGGTATCGAATGGCTTCTCCAGGAGAACAAATGGTGATTTAGCTGTTGAAAAAAAAAAAAATAGAACCAAGTGTTTGATGTTTCCAGCTAAACCAGTAACGTGAAACCTATAACAAAACCTTAGCCTTTGGCCAACCGAGCCAACGCATTTGTGGACTGATAGATGTAAGATGTCATAGCAAAATAAAAATAAAGAAGATATGGAAATGTAAACCAAACTTGTCCAAAACCATAGAGAAAGCTAGCCAATCCAAATGGATTTAGTCATTTAAAGCATGTCTTAAAATTGGCTAATATACAGTAGAACCTCTGTAAAATAATAAACACTATAAGATAATAAATTTTTTCGGTCTCTACTCGTACCAATGTAAAAAATAGCAAAATACGATAAAATAATAAAATAATAATATTTTTTAAACTCTTATGTATAATTATACTCCCAACAATGAGCTAAAATAATAATTATTAAATTTATGCATATATATCTAAGGCAATTTAGTAAAATATGATTTTAATATAGTTTGTCTTTTCTGAAAGTTGGATTCTCATTAGAGCTCATCTCAAATTTTTCTTATTAAATCAACAATTTCTGGTGGTGTGTTTTCAACATGCAGCCAAAGAGAAATTTACACTGAGAGTTACTTTTACACTTATGAATTACAGAATTATGCACTTTTTGAGTTGAGAGGTACTTTCATCACTTTGTGGAGAAGAAATAGAGAAAAATATTGTTTTATCCTTAATGACTCTTTATGAGTTTCATATTACAAAATGAGACACTTTTTGAATTTGATGTACAAAAGTGATTTGAAAAGACAAAACTATTAACGGGTTTTAGATTTCGACGGGGTTTTTTTCTCTGAACCAGTTGTTCAAGGCCATGGTGATTTATGGTTCAGCTTAACATTCAAGGAATTTTGGTAATTTAGAATATTATTTCTGGAATTAAAAATTATGGGTTTTATGAATCTGGGTTTTATAAGGTATTTGTTTTTGTGAATCTCAAATTAAAAATTATAAATTTTCTGTTCACACTATTTTCATATCTTGCCCACAGCAAGTCATCCACAAATACCTATCCATGGTAATATTAGTTGATCGTATCCATCATTTAGTGTCCACGTTAGCATATTCATGTTTTATATATTTATTTATAATCGTCCACATCTACCTATCCACGATAATATTAGTTGATTTGTACACAGAAGATCGTCCACAAATACCTATCCATGTTAATATTAGTTGATCGTATCCATCATTTACTGTCCATTCTAGCATATCCATGTTTTATATCTCGTTAATCGTCCATAAATACCTATCCACGGTAATTTTAGTTGATCATATCTACCATTTCATGTCTATGTTAACAAAACCGCATTTCATATCTTGGTGATCATCCACAAATGCCTATCCATAGTAATTTTAGTTGATTATATCCACCATTTTATGTCCATGTAGACATATCCACATTAATTGAAAAATGAATAAATAAGTTATTCAGAGCTATTTTCGGGTTATTAACACAAAAACTCAAAAAGTGCCTCTTGAGATGGAAAGTGCATTTTTCTGTAACAAAACTCACAAAAGTGCCTCTGAGTGTAAAGCTCTATGCAGCCAAAAGTTGTAAAGAGTTTTCGAAACCATAATTGCTTCCTTACTTAACAAAATATAAGGAAAATTTGAATAAAAAAACTAAAAATATATAAAGTTTCTTGTTTTTGATAGAATATTTCTATAAGATAATAATTATTTTATCGATAAAATAATAATTCTATAAAATAATAAATTTTGAAAGTCTCAACATTATTATTTTATATAAGTTTTACTGTAACTGCAGACTTTATGATTAAGATATTTATTTTTATTGGGAGGTCGGTTAGATTTACCGTATCGAATAATGGAAATCAAAAATAATTTAGAAGAATTTTTTTTTTTTTAACAACTAAATAATTTAGAAGACTATAAATCTTTGTCGATATGAAAATTCTGAATATTTGTGTTCTTATTCTCATCAATTTATCACTCTTTCACAATCTCTTTTTTTTTTTTATAACCTATGTTTGTTGCCATGTGTGGCTCACTGGGTGTATGTGTGTTGTTCATTTTTCAAGTGTCAATCATTGTCTTCATCCACTCATCCTACTACTATCTCATGTGTTTGCAACATTTCTCTATATGAATTTTGTAAAAGAGAACACAAGAAAAAGAAGAATATAGTACATTTATAATAAAAAACATTACTCCGTGCAACTATATTTCAGGTTGCATTGCCTTAGTACATTTCTCTATTGAATTGAGTTTTTTTTCTTTTCCATTCTCGGATACACATATTCACCACAGAGAAAATTTCAAGATAAACACATTTCTCAACTAGATTCGACAACATATTTCAACTCTATTTGTAACTTTTCCAGAATTCACACATAAAATTATTATTAAAAAAATATCTTTGAGAGTTTAAAACTTAAAACCTTGTTCATTCGTTGATAGTGATTAGGGAGAGGTTAATTTGTTGAAGAGAACTCGAATCGTTTGGGATTCTCAACGGTCATATATGTCTTGGCCAATACGACCTGACCCAGTTAAGCCCGGCCCATTAAGCAGAGGAAAAAGAAAAAAAGGATCGAGACAACATTTCATCGGAGGGTCACTAAAAAGTCACAGTCCTCATTTCATCTCGTTCACTTGTAGCAGCGACAAGCAAAACCAGCACTTGTCACTGTACTCGCGTGTTCTCACGCGCCGACGTAATACACTGCCGTCGACGCCGACATTGGCTCTCTCCGTTCTCTTTCGCTTTCACGGCCACGATTCTCTCATCAAACAGTCAAAATCCGCGACTTCTTCGCTCTACCGAGCTCGCATTAAACCCTAACTCTCGCCACATTTCGTAAGTCCTTCCAATTTTGCTGATCGTCTTCTTCTTTTGAGGTCTCAACGTGATAGGAAAAACCGCTACTTGTTCACTGGCTCTGGAAGAGAAAAAGAAACGTTTTTTTTAGGGTTTTAGTTGTGCGTTTGTTGCTGTTTCGCAAGTCCGTAACGAGTGTCAGTCCCAAGCCCCTTGGGTTTTCCTCAGAGCGTCTAATTTCTGCGTTTTTTTCTCTCTAGTTTCTTGGTTTTGTTAGGTTGATTTGCTCTGGTCTGTTCATTGTGCGTAATTGTTCTTCATCTTTGTTTCATTTCCTCATAGTTTGGTGAGACTGGGGCTTCAAATCTACTGTCTTTTGTTGCAGAAACTTGAAAGTATGCCACCAAGCCATCATGTCAAAAAAGCATATGCCGCCATGGAAGCTCTCGGAATAGCTCCGGCGCGAGTGAAGCCGGTCTTGAAAAATCTCCTCGCCACTTACGAGAAGAATTGGGAGTTGATTGCTGAGGACAATTATAGTGTTCTCGCTGATGCTATCTTCGATGAGAAAGAGACTGAGGTATCTCTATTGGTCTCATTTCATTCCCTGATTTTTAAATTTTTCTGCAAGGTATATCAGTTTCTTTGTTATCACCTTGACATTCCACCATATCGATATAACATGTGAAGGCCACTCAAGAAATGGAAGAAAAGAAAAAGAAGCCTGAAGAAGCTGAATGCAGCGTATGATCTTTCTTTCCTCAGAGTCTTCCTTTTATTAGTTCAAAGATTATATATTTTATTTTTGCTGTGTGATCATGCTTGCTTTGTTGTTGTTCAAAACTTTTAGGCTCCAGAAGTGGACCGAGGAAAGAAGAAGGTTCATCAAGTATGCAAATTGAACATCTTTGTTGTGCTAGAATAATGGTTTTCATGTTCTTGCATTTAATTTAATTTGGCATGTATTATCAGTTGGCAGAGGAAGATGAAGATTACATGGATGAGACTGAACCACCATTAAAGAGGCTGCGACGCAGAGGTGAAGGAGGCTCTGCTTTGGCTTTGAACAAAAGCACAAGCCCTAGCTTGGGCAGTCCCACTTCAAATGAGCTGACAACTTACAACAGCGATACTGCCCCAATAGTATTGACCTATCATCCTCTGCCAACAGAAACTGACCCTGATGCTGGTGCGCTCATTATTCCTAAAGACGAGACCTTGACAGATGTGTCTTCCTCTCCTATTCATCCAGGTATCCTAACTAAATCTTCCTTGCTCTGCTTATTTTGTTGTGATTTAAGTGTTGAAGCTACTTAATTCAAAACTGAATGTGTCGTGTATGTTTTCTCTTGGTGTCTTTCAGTAGAAAGAGGGAACTCTTCAAATCCCATTCTTGAGATGGGGAAAACAAATGGACATGTGGATGAGCAGGATGGTGAAACAGTCAGCGCTGTTCAGGTTACTACCAAGGATGTTCCTCCTACAACTGTTGAGAGATTTAGTGAGCAAAATCTGGCTGCAACTCATGCAGAATCTTCAGCACTTGAATTAGCTTCTTCTGCTTCGGGTGAGGTGAAGATTAATCTGAGCTTTGCTCCTGCAACTGGAGGATCGAGTCTACGTTTACCTTCTGAGGAGGAGCTACGAAGAGCAATGGAGGATAAGTGTCTCCGATCATACAAAATACTGGACCCCAACTTTTCTGTAGTTGGTTTTTTGAACGACATCTGTAGCTGCTACCTGGACCTGGCAACAAAGGCAAACAGTTCAGCCAACCAGTCTCCAGAAAACTTGCCTGTTTTCACCACGAATGTTGATGTTTTGAAGAACTCTGCAGCAAGGATGGATTTTGCTTCTAGTAGCATTAGTGATGATAATGTTGATGCATTGAATAAACCTGCAGCAAGGATGGAACTGATGATCAGTGATGATCATACGCCTGAGGATGAAAATGGTGCAGCTGGTGACTCAATGGCTTTGGTAGCTGTTCCGGAATGCCAAGCATCTGCGGATGAGTATAGATTGTTAAGCAACGTCAGTGACATCACTCTAGGGAGAGAAACTGTTGAGATTCCTTGGGTGAATGAGGTTAATGACAAGGTTCCTCCAAGTTTCTTTTACATTCCCCAAAGCCTTGTGTATCAAGATGCGGAAGTGAAGTTTACGGTTGGGAATATCAGGGATGACCAATGCTGCTCGTCTTGCTGTGGAGATTGCTTGGCTCTGTCAATGGCATGCAGCTGTGCAACTGCACCTAATGGCTTTGCTTACGCAGCAGGTGGCCTCCTTCAGAGTGATTTTCTGGAAGAGTGTATCTCTGAGGCTCGTGATCCGCGGAAACATGTGGTGCTGTATTGCAAAGAATGTCCTCTAGAGAAGGCCAAAAATGAAGACACTCTTGAAAAGTGCAAGGGCCATCTCAAGAGGAAGGTCATAAAAGAATGCTGGAGCAAATGTCGCTGCAACAAAAGATGTGGAAACCGAGTTGTTCAACAGGGCATTCACAACAAGCTGCAGGTATCTAAATTCGTCTTACCGGTTTTGAGAGTTTATGATGCCTTAGTTATGTTAATATATACAAGTCAAATCTGGACAAACCATTTCCTTTTTCATTCTTTGGTTCAGGTGTTTTTCACGCCCAATGGGAAAGGTTGGGGACTGAGGACACTAGAAAAGCTGCCTAAAGGAGCATTTGTCGGTGAGTTTGCTGGAGAGATTCTGACCATCACAGAGTTGTGCCAACGTAGCAAGGAGAAAGTTACTTGTCCGGTAATATTGGATGCACACTGGGGTTCTGAAGAACTGTTAGGGGATAACAAACCTCTTTGTCTTGACGGAACTCAGTATGGAAATATTTCCAGGTTCATCAATCACAGGTAAAGACTTTACAGCACAACTTCATCGGTGACCTTATAATTTGGTTTTCCTCTCATTTCATTACTTCTAAGTTGTAACCGTGCTATGTCTATATCTACAGATGCTTAGATGCAAATTTGATTGAGATCCCAGTTCATGTGGAGAACACGGAACCACACTACTATCATGTATGACTCAAATCCTGGTTTCCCATGCTCATTGAAGTTTCATCAGTTATGTGGACAATATAGATTGATAAGCTTCTCTGTGTTTTTTTATCCAGCTCGCTTTCTTCACAACAAGAGAGATTGACGCTATGGAGGAACTTACTTGGGTATGTTAGAAGCTTCTGCGCCTGCTCTTTAATAGACTGGGTTCTTTTATATATTCTCATTGACGCTATGAAGGCTAAATATATAGTGATTCTTTCTGAGAAGTTTTGGTCTTAACCTGCAGGATTATGGCGTCGAGTTCAATGATAATGTGTATCCCACGACTCCGTTCCATTGCCGATGTGGTAGCGAGTTCTGCCGTAACATGAAGCCGCCGACAACCAGTGAGTAGTCATCAAAAACATTTTTCCTCAAGTGTGTTGCTGTTGAATGTTATCTTTTTGTTTCGGTAACATGGTCCCTTGGCTTTTCTTGCAACTAAGACGCAATTTTCTGATGATGCAGAAACCAAGAAGACGAAGAAGAGAGCATGAGAGAGTAGTAGTTTTTTTGAGGATCTGTGATGGCCGTCAATAAAAACCTTTTTTTGTCAAAATCCGACAAGGCAGATAAGAAAAGTCGGTTTGTCCATCTTTTAGGTAGCTATCTGAGGATGACACTTTAGTCCTTATAATCGGAATTAAGTTCTGTAATCTCAGACCACTAATGGCTATGACGTTGGTTTTGACTATATAAATGATTTATCTAAATAATGCTTCTGTGCTTGTGTAAAGATATGGTTTTACAGAGAAGGATGATCCAAAGATGATAACATAATCAAGGGCTAAGGATATTACATAAACGACACTTTAAAGTGCTGCTGCATCATCCTATCATTTTGAGTTATTTACAGTTTTTGTCTGCTTAAACCGCGTTCTGTGCAACAACGGCGGCTTTACCAACCAAGTCTCTGTTATGAGGTCTCAAGAGATATTCTTGATCGCCAGATGAAGAAATGGCTGGTTGAATTCCACTTGCGTTTAGCGGAAACAGCGTTTTGTAGTACCCGTCCATTATAGCTGGAAGATCACAAGTAGCCGCAACACCAGGAATCTGTTTTCAACAACCACATAATATGAAACGCATTTCCCAAAACGTAGAACTGAGGAAACCATTAAAGATATGATGATGATACCTGGTAAATGTCGCGCAAGTAGCCATAGAGATTAGTGTACTCGACGAGCTTCTTCTTGGTGCATTTGAACAGAATGTTGTAAACAGGATCGAAACGAATCAGAGTTGTGAAGAGACATATATCAGCCAGTGTTAACCTTTCTCCACACAAGTATCTGTTGCTACTTAAGTGATCTTCAATCTCGTCTAAAGTACTGAAGATTTCATTCACTGCTTGATCATACGCTTCTTGGCTCTGCGCAAATCCACACCTTTCAAAACATCAATGGACACACAACAACAACAACAAAAAAGCCATAAACTTTAGCAAGAAACACATATTGCAGAATCAAAGAAGACAAGCTACGAGCAAACCATACATATAAACGCCATTGTTAACTTTCTTTAAGCTTTTGTAATGATGTTTTAGAAATTACCTGTACACGCCATTGTTAACTTTAGGGTACACAATCTGATTCCAATCTTTGATCTTGCCTTTCAAATCCGGTGGCGAGAGATCGAGATTAGGGTTTCGGGCCAACTCGTTGAGACCAGAATTGAAGAACTCGATTATATCGTAGCTTTCGTTGCAGATAACTTCTTTCTTCCTTGAATCCCACAGCATCGGAACCGTACACCTACCGTCGTAACCTCCGTTTCTCGATTTGTACACTTCCTTCAGATTCCGGCACCGGTTAGCCTTATCCAAGCTCGGAATAAGTTTGTCCTTATCCGTTATCGGGATATTGTTATCCTTGAATTCCCACGACCCGTCTTGACCAGGCGATGCGATCGAGACCATCACGGCGTCGTCTAAACCCTTGAGAGCGCGAACAATTAGGGTTCGGTGAGCCCAGGGGCAAGGAAGACCAACGTAGAGATGGAGCTCCGATGAAGCTGCGGAAGGGAATTGGGTCGGGTCGAGGCGGAATTTGGAAATGGGTCGGGTGTATGACCCGGATGAATCCGATGGAGCGAGCTGGGTCATCATGAGCTGCCATACGGTGGTCCAAGCGTTTCGGGCGGTGGAGATGAGTAGTCCTGGAGGTAGAGATGGTCCCCAGAGTAGCTTTGTGGCGGAGGTGAAGATGTTTGTGCTGGGTTTTGGCGATTGGTGCGACATTTTAGGGCCGACGTAGCGTGGCGCGAAGGACGGTAAGATTAATTTCGGCGCGCTGCAAACGGCCATGGCTGAGCTTGCTTACTCTCTCTCTCTCTTTCTCACTCAGAGTGAGAAAGACGAAAGATCCAACACGATGCGTTTCGTGTCTGTATGAAAGCAGGCCCATTTGCATTTTCTCTAGGCCCAAACAATAGCTAGTTTTTTCTTCTTCTTTTTCTTATCGAAATATTTGGAAATGTTCTAAATTAAAAAAAAAAAAAAAAAGATGATAAAGCATCATAGCTTATTATTTGGTTTGTGTTACTGTCACGACTCACGAGTGTATTATAATTCGGGTTTGAATCCGAAAGTGTGTGATATGTGAATTGGTTGCTCGGAAAACAAAAATCAGACGATAATTATGATGTTTCTCTATCCAAATCGTGTCATGAGTGGTAATTAGGAACATTGTGGCTTGTGGGGGCGTTTAGTGTTAGGTAACTGATTTGATTACTTCAGAAATTATCAAATGACAGAGATGATTCACCTTTGATTTATTTTCATCCACACAAAAAAGTATTTTTTACATGAGTATATATTCTCATTATTCAAAATATTCACTGGCCCCTATATTTTTTCCCTCCACATGAATTTTGTGGATGTACACAATCATCAACAAGACAACAAAAACCATTTTTAAAAGAATATGGACCATGTCATCAGCTATGATATGATTCATATGAATCGATCACTAACAAAGAACAGCTGTTAAACAAAAAGAAAAGGACACCAAAATATAAATAACCCTTAAATCACTTTAACTAAACAGGTATGAAATAACAAAATTAGGATCTCTTTCTCTTGAAATACGTTTTAGGATTATTTACACATTTCCAAAAGCTAGTTGTGATACCAATTACAAAATTTAACCTCTCTCTATAAATTAATTTACATTCTTTTTAGCCTAACTGGTACGAACACATTAGAAAATACAATTGCCCTCAGATTTACGTTAAATTTGAATACATCTATGTTTGTGAAACCCAAAACACACACACAAACAAATCTAAAACTTTTAGTTTAAAGTTTTCTCAAAAAAAAAAAAAAACTTTTAATTTAAAGAAGTGGAGGGAGTATAAGATTAGAAGATATAAATTCGTTTCTATATTTGGATCAACAACTATTACAAACTACTAAGCAAAAGAACAAAAATGAAAAGATCTTGCAATCTTGCTCGCAAGAACAAAAAAGGAAAATATAAAAATGATCAAAATATTGTTTAGATTGAGACTTTAACTATACACAAAATATGAAAATAAAAATGGCTCCATAGATAACAATAACAGTAATTGCCGTTTGTTTAAAATCACCGTCGACGAGACCAACCGTCGTCAAAATTCAGATGATAGCTCCGGAGATCATAGCTACACTGAATATTATTATAATCACTCTTCCGCGACAATCTCAAACGCGATTTCAGCCTCCAAACAAACTGCTTCAGGAGAACGCTCGGTTTTCCACAGCATGAGAACGCAAACGCCACAATCGTTCTTTCCTCTGCGTTTCCTAGCGTCGCTGAAGCCGTGGTTGAGCTTCCGATTCGCTTTCCCCATTTCCGGAACTGAAGTCTCTTCAAACTCTGTTTATGCATAGCTTTAGACTAGAGTTTAGTTTACTCTCTGCTGTGTTGGTTTTTGTGAGAGTGATGAGAAAATGTAAATGTAACGAAGAAGCAAAGAACGAGAAAATTATTTAAAGGGGGAGAGAGGGGTTGTGGGGTATGCAACGTGTTGATATCTAATTCGTGTACTAAAAGTGTATAGTCACTTATAGTCTAAAGTGCATCATCCACCACCATATATCCAAATTTTTTGACTAAAAATACTAAATTATACCGATATGAAAAGTTAATATTATAAAATTAATTCAATCTATTACCACTTTAATAGATTACCCCGTGACATATGTGAATCCAAGTTTTTGGCTAAATGAAATCATCTATAGACAACATGTAGCAAGGTTTTAAACGACCCCTTTAATTTTAACCAACAAAAAAGAGTTTTAAACGACCCTTTCGCAAGGTAAACTACCAATTTAATTTTAACCAACAAAAAAGAGTTTTAAACGACCCTTTTAATTTTAACCAACAAAAAGAGTTTTAAACGACCAACAATGACATAGAGCACCAATATATTATCAAATTTTAATGCAAAAGAAATATAATAAAATTATATGTTTCATATAGCACTTGTTCACAGACTACATAAAATATAATATTTATGCACCTTTTATTTTCTTTATTGAGATTGAGTTTTAATAATAAAACAAGTTATGAAGATAACATTTTAATCACAAACTACAAAAAGTTACTGAATTTAATAAATTATTTTATTTTTGGTAATATATAGTATACACAGTCTATATGATTAACACACCAAAACCATCAAATCTAAATCTGAGTTATAGCACAAAGGCCGCGTTAATCAAAATTAGTATAATAAGCTACAAATACCAATGTTTGTGTATTATATTTTGTTCCTAAAACCTCTATGTTATGGATATGTTTGATTATTTGGTTAGTGTCAGCTCCACATCAAAAAGCCTAATTTATGGGTGGTCGTAAGTCATAACCCGTCCAACTTTCGGGTTGGAGAATCAAATTCACCTTTTATCAAAACCAACGGCCAGCGATGAAGCAAAATCTCAACGACCAAAATAATTCCACTTTTGAAAAAACCCCTTTATAAAAAAAGCACATACAATCTGACGCGAACTCTTCTCTTTCAGTTGTTGTCTTTTTGTCTGAAACTGCTGGAAAGATTCGGTTAAAGTGAGATCTTAAGTCTTTGAACCGGTTAGGTTCGGTTCGACGACGTTTTGTAGGAGAGATCTTGATGCTGATTGATACAAAGAATATACCAAAAAGACAAGATTATGCCTTAGAAAACAAAGACCCTACGCGCTAAGTGCTTTCTTGTTAGCTGACGTAAAAGTAAAGAAACATGATGCTAAGACAACGATAGATATTCAATTTGAAACAACAACCAAAAAAAAAAAAAGAAACCAAAAGGAAAAAAATATCTCGAACACGAAAACAAATACATTTCTAGATCCTTCTTCTACTTATCTATCATACCATTTATTGATGAAACCGACTGTGAACTGAAGGCAAAACCCCTTAGATATTTTTTGTCTTCCATCTAATCGAGCTTTCTCGTAACATTTACAGACAGAAACATCTTCATCAGTGTGGTGTTATCTCGAAGATACTGATGATCTTCTTGGTTATGATCAATTAGACCATTAATTAAATTGTTTGGTGGGATCTGCAGAAAATATGGAACACGTACAAGCACCAAACTCTTTCCGCGAGCTCACCTAGACATAAATAAACACAAATTTTATCAAGGTCAATTTGCAAATATGTCTAATAGAAATTTATAAAATTTAAAATCATAGTTGTTGAGATAAATGATATGGAGAGGTAAAGGTAAACTTACAGTCCTTGTGCTCGTTTAGATCTTTGTCGCAGCTACAACATCTGCAGAAGAGAAAAGAGATAGTTTTTTAGCTGCTAATGTTTTCTGTTACAAGAACAGTGTGAAACTGATGTTTGAAGAGAAACTTAACCTTGTTGTTGAGAGGTCTAGTTTCAACTGTTTCTCTATTTCGCCAAGATACTGACCAAACAGCGGTGACCTGTGTGATACCACATGATTCAAGATCTTTAACAAAATGTTACTATGAACAAGAACAGAATATAAGACCTCTGTTGTAGCATCTGAATATGAGTGATGATGGGTATCAAAAATCCAGAAAACAGGACTTATAGTTAGATTAAAACGGTAAAAATAATGAAGTGTATATACATGGCTGGAAATTACCATGATGGAATTGCAGCTGCGGTAAGAGCAGGAGGCAATTTCCAGAGGAGATGAAAACGACTCTCTAGCATTTCTGTTAGATACTCAAGAGTCTCTTCAACCTATTCAAGAGGAATCCAAGAAAGTTAGAAATTTGGTTTCCAATAATAATAGCAAACGTTGTTATGGTTGCAACTGAGAAAAGTTACCTTCGAATTCAAAGCGATCTCGCTCTGTTTTAAACTTTTAGATCTTTGAAGCAGCAGCTTACATAGCTCCTCATATTGTTCTGACACAGTAATCGATTTGTACGAAACTGACATGACACCTTCGATTACACGAGTCCATCTGCTGCTAGTTAAGCATCCTAGTAACAAGAGCTCCTGCTCTTCAGCAATATCAAAACACGTGCTCAAGTTAAGCGTGACCAAAAATGGGATATACCTAGTTCGAGAATCAGATGGACTTACCATCTTTTCGATGAAAATATCATCAACATTCTTAGCTGAAATCTGCAGCCTTTTTAGCACTTGTCCCCACTGAGCTTTCGGTGCAGAAAATATCAAGCTGGCTCCTGATACCAATCTCAAAGTTCTCTTACTCATAAAATACGATAACCCTTTCGACTGCCAGATGTTCCATGTTAAAATTTCAACCGGCTGTTGCCTCCGGCTAAGATAAAGAAACCACATCAAGGTCATCAACAAGTAGACAAAAGATTATCACTATCTCATGCTTTAGAATTCTCAAGTTTACCCCAACAAAGCTGTATCTTTATCTTCTTTCTGTAGCGACTCTTTTGGCTCAATGTTCTTGGAAAGGATCTTCAAACCCGACTCGAGTGCTGAGACACGTGACACAGCAGACTGCCTCTTGCATAGTTTCACATCGATTACGTCTTCAATACCGTCACCTGATTCTACTGCTGCAACCAGAATAGCTTGGAGTTGTTTATCTGTCAATGTTGAGTTATTCATCAAATGCTCTAACACAAATTCTCTTCCTTTTGAGAGAGTGTTTGATGACAGATTCTCTAGACCCTGAGAATTATATCGCAAAAAAAAAAAAAATTACAATCTTTCGATTATGATTAGTGATAATGATAAACAAAACAACCTTTGGGAACAAAGAGTTAGATTTTATCTCGGAGATAGCTTCGTCAAGCTCTCTCACTGATTCCCCAAATGTATCTGAACTAGTTACGCATCTTAACATCTACAATAAAAGGAATTCCTCCGATGAACAAAACGAAAGCAATTTTGCAGAAAGAAAGACAAGTGAGAGCGAGAGCGAAAGTGATAAACCAACATTTTCGAAGAAGAGACCCCATTGAAGAGCTTTCCTGCAATTCTCAGCATCCCAATGAGCGGGAACACCGGAAGACTGAAACCCAGATGCTAGGATGAGCAAATCCACAAACCCTCTCAATAGCTTCATCAAGTCTTCCTTGGAAATTTCTGGGAAATTCCAAACCATCTCCGAGCAATTCTTACTCAATACCGAACGAGAAAAACCCTAATTCCCAAAAATCACAAGCGATTTGACCGAAATGGCGGCCGGCATTGATCGCAAACGAAAATCACTGAAAAAAGGTTTCTTCTTTCCCGCGCTCGTCCAAGTGTGACAAATTCAATCTTTAGAATTCAGTCAGTAGAGAAGAAGGAAATAAAGAAATACAGGGGGAAATAACGAAATGCACAAATCTTAATTTTATGTAATTTATTTGTTTGTTATGACTTATGAAAAAGACGCTCCGTAGTTTTTTTTTTTTTTTTTTACAACTTACGCTCCGTAGTCTATTTTTTCGATTTTGTTATGAATTTCAATTATCATATGGATGTTGTATTATACACACACATATACTGACGTAGTGACGTGGAAGGAGAAATATATGGCAACACTAAATGGATCCATTATAGCTTCAGTTCATCATCACTTAAAGCTCTCACCTTTTTTCCCCTCGTGAATCTAAGATGGTTTATCTTCAAAAAAATTCGAGCAAAACATCACTTTAACTGAACATGAGATCTCTGATTCCCCCAGGTTCTCGACTGTACTCATCTGCCATTATATCAAACAAACAAACAATAAGAGAGCATCGCCAAAGATATCGTCACATCATTGCAAGCCAACTTCAAAAAAACAACCACCATGGACATATAACATTTATGGCATATACATCTTCATTTGAACTATGAGAGCCTCTCAAGAGACCGACGCGGACACTCACCAAAGAAGAGAGAGAATGAGACAAGCATCTCATATGAACAAGTTCGAGATTCCTTGTGATACTCATTTTACACATGTCATTTTATGTTTGCTTTGCTTTTTTTTTTTTTTTTATGAACCAAAATTTAATTATAAATTAAAAGTTATATGAAAATATTAATATTTATATGTATGAGATACATTTAGGTATATCATCAATAGAAAATTCTTAGACATGGAGTATTGACAACATATTAAAAAGATATGAAATTAACTAATACACTTGTTATCTGAACACTGAAATACAAACCCCATGAAAACACTAACCTATGGTTTATAAGTAAGGTCTAAATTATGGATCCCCTTTGCATGTAAAGAAACAAGGATATACAATATACTTCGACCAACAATATAAAAAAAAAAAATTTCTTATCATACGGCCAAAAGAATAGATGGATAAGTGCACATTTTGCAGTAGAGTTGAAAATTAGCATATAAGAAACATGGGTATGTGTGTGTGTTTGTTGAATTAATTTAAATCATAAAAATAGAAGAAACATGTGATATTACCGATGAACCTTGGCCACCAAATTTTTAATAAAACAAAAAGCTTTGGAAACTTTATCAAATAGGTATGTGGCTATCATCGATAGGCAACACCCATTTCTACCATTTCAACATAAGTGATACCATTGCGCACAGAAAATGCTATGGAAGATGAGAACTTCTTTAAAAGCAAGTCAAACAACAATGGACTCGTTTAATTCTGTTTTCAAAAAAAATGAGCATACACATTTCTTTTTTCAGAACATTAGTAATAAATTAAATTGCCTTGTACTCCTCCCAGCCATATAGAACTAAGGTTGCACTTATGAGGTCGCACCGGGTGTAGGCCCAACAAAGCTTATGCAACAGCTGGTCTCTAATGGGCCCATCAGTATTTACCATCCTGTTCTGAGTACCTGGCCGAGAGAGATGGCTGTCTTCTACAGGAGTTGGTTTACAGTGTAGAAGCATCACACCAGAAGTATCATGAAATCGCAGCTTCTCTCCATGTCGTTTTGATTTATTCAAAGATTCAAATCTTTCATCACCAACCAATTTCTTTGCTAAGTCGAATCCAACAGTCTTTGTGTTAACAAGGTAAGGATACGTTCGTAGTATTTCACTCCTTTTGGGACACATCATAAAAGGTCTAAGATAGTGATAAAAGGATGAAAGTGTAGTGTAAAAGATTCAAGTCCAGAGGACCAGCGTTGCACTATGAACTTAGGAGACA
>OVBJ01000578.1:0-49879 GCA_900406535.1 Noccaea bulbosa | reverse complement strand
CTGAAGAACATGCTGAGAAACAAATTGCTCTCCGATTTATTTTAACCACAATGCTTTTCATAATCAGAATGATATTTTTATTAGTTATCACACGATAATTTTTTAATTATCTTTTTACTTTTTCATAAGGATTAACCTTATTATAAATTTTTTGTTTCTTTTTTTTCATACTGTTGATTTTTTTTCTACTGTATTTTTTGTTTTCAAGCAAATATCACATTTTTTCTTTTTCATTAAATTTTTATAATTATTTGTTTTCCTTTTTATCTTTTGATTTTTTTTCCCTTTTTACATAAAGATTCACTTTTTTATTTTCCTTTTAATACATTTTTTCATTGTCAATTTTTTAAATAGCAAAATTTATCAAGTTTTTTAATGACATATGTCACGATCTTAATATGTGCAAAATTAATAATAACACATGTCACAATCTTATGAGTTATAAAAATCATACGTGTCAAACTCTCGTCGCGCGCATCCAACTTTATAAAATAAAAAAAAACTAGATAAAGCCCCGCGTATACGCGAGATTTATTTTAAAAATTTTGAAATAAATTACAAAAATATTGAAAAATAAATGATTTTTATAAGTAAAATAATATTGAGAACTTGATAAAAAATCTCTGAATAACATAAGATGCACAAAAACTTAAATTGCGTATTCCTGTTTAAAACAAAACAAAACAAAAATTTGTTTATATCTATATTATGAATATATCATTATAAATAAAAATATAATATGTTACTAACATTTTTTCATAAATTAAGAGAAGTTCCATTCCCATAAGGATATTATTTTCTTTAGAATTTCTAACTTTTCACTTTCAAATACACGCACTATACTATGATGATAATTTCGATTTCAATCTAATTGATTTAGAGAAAAAATTGGAAATACACAATTAGAGAGATGAAAAAATAGATGGAAGCACATATAAGATAGGGCTGATTATAATTAAATAGATGGAAACACAAATATATAATTAAATTTTAAAGCTTATAGCTGATTATATAGGGCTTGATAAGACATATAAGATATTTTTTTTTCTTTTTTCGTTAGAATATAATTTTTTTTATTTTAGAATATGAGGTAAGCAAAAATATTTTTTTTTCCTTTTTCCATTATAATACAAAATATTTGTCAGTTAGAATATGGTAAATATACTTTTTCCATTTTTTTCTTATAATATGAGTGCAAAAATCTTTTTTCCTTTTTTTTATTATGATATGGAATTGAAATATGGCAACACCTTTTTAAATATATTTTTTTCCAATACATATGTCAAGATCTTAATATGAGTAAAACTAAAGTTAACACATGTCGCGATTCTATGAGTTATAAAAATCATATATGTCGCAACTATGTTGCGCGCATCCAGCTTTATATAATAAGATATATATATATATATATATAAGATTTCAAATTGAAAAATTGAGTACTACTCAAATACAGTGTATAGGAGATATTAAGGGGGTGTATTGAAAGTGGAATTTGGAGTGATTTAAGGTGATTTGTATTAAAAGTACAAATCCATTGTTATTCAAACTTGAATTCTAAAAACCCTTTTAAAATCCAGTGTTATTGAACTTGTGATTTAAAAATCCACTTTCAAATCCACTGTTATTGGAAATATTTTTAAAAGTGAATTTTAAAAGAATGATTTGATTTTATGTGATTTTGGGGAGATTTCTTTGTTAAAAACAAGTGATTTCAAATCACATGGTTTTAGGTGGGATTTTAGAATACTTTAACTAAAATCACTTGAAATTCCATGATTCACACAAAATCATCTAAAAACTCCTTAAAAATCAAATCATCCTAAATCACTCTAAATTCCAAGTTCAATACACCCCCCTAATAGTCAAATTTAAAGAATATATAGTCTTATCTTAGCAAAGAATGGAAAAAGAGAATACTGTACTAGACAAGGAGGCAAAATTAACATGCAAATGCTTACAACTTTCCATGAATATCGAACATTTTATTGCGGCAGGGCTTGCGAACATTAATATCAACCATCAAATTAATTCTTATAAACCATAAAGTAATAAAAATTAGAGTAATACATAAACGCACGGACAAATATAGGGTGTGCATCTCAAGCAAAGCAAGTACCAACTTTTTCTAGCAAAACCACTACTCCTTTTCTGTTTTCACATGTTTCTGTCTCTAAAACAATCTTTCACTGACTCTAAGAGACAGAAAAAGACAAAGGAAAAAAAACTGTACTAGAATAAAAGAATCCCAAACAACTAAAGGAAAAAAGGTTATATAGTCAGAGAGGATTAATCCATTTGATGAAGCATAAATTTCTTGAATGTATTAATTGGACCGGTAAATTATTGTTCTCATTTCTCTTAGAAATTGATGCTGCAAGCCTGCAAAGTGATTTAAGTTGGATCATGTCTTATTGGAAACAATACGTCATTCAAATAAAAATCAGAAATTAAATAGTAATGGTGCTAGAAAATATTTACGTATATTTTTTTTTATTGGAAAATGGAAATGAAAAGTGGTGTTTAAATAAAATGACACAACCAGTGGAATTCGAACCCACAATCGCTTGATTAGAAGTCGAGCGCCTTATCCATTAGGCCATGGGTGCTTTATGTATGCGTATATCTAACCATAAGTCCAGGATTATATAGTTTATAATTAATAATTAGCATAGAAGTTAGAAATATGGAATCAATTGTTTAAGTCAAGTAGTCAACCAACCAGAAATGTAGCTTAGTAGTTTGTAAACTTTGTATTAGTGCATGTTATTAACAAACAAAAAAACCCAAATTTGTTTTAAAAATATTACTTTAATAATATATTATTAAACACTAAATCATTTATGGTGAAGAAGATAGATTGCACATTTTCAATACGTCTCTGTAGGCATCAAATACTCTGCTCCAACCCCACATCTAGATTCACATCCAATTACTAAGAACAATATGTCATTCAAATAAATATCATACACTTCAAATTATTTATAAGGAATCAGACATTAAATAGTATAAAAGTACGAGAACAAAAAATCTAGGTATAAATTGAATGAATGTCCTCGATTACAAATTTAAAAATGGTCATGGGGTCTTGCTTGCATGCTCCAAGTATAGTAAAGGTACGGTCGTTTTCCATCAATAACTTAGAAACATCATAATCAATTGCCTAAGTCCACTTTGTCTCTAAATACCCACAGTTTCAACCTCAAAACTCTAATCATTGTTAAACCTTTCATAATACTTATATCCTATATATATTACTCACGTTCAAAGACTTTGAAGCCTAAGTAAACAAAAATATTATTTATTTATTTTCGATATGGCAAAGACCCTTCTTGTAATTTATCTTTTACTTAGTACTCTCCTTTTCTGCGAACTCATCGACGAGGCGCATGGTAGTCGTTTGAGGTGTCATCATCCACCAGATTATTCATGCAAGAAACGTTCTAGCCATCATCATCATCATTATCATCGTCATCACAAGGACACTCCGAATGAATTAGAGGATCTTCATCGAAGCATCAAGAGGAGGAGGGAGTATTCTTACGGGATTGATGCTTTCCGGCCTACTTCACCAGGTCACAGCCCCGGTGTTGGCCATTAGATCAAAACTTGAGACGTTTGAATTAATTTATCTTGATTTCTCGTTATCCATCTTAATTGTGTTGATCTTTATCATTTTATAAATACTAGATTGTGGTTTAGTCTATTATAATGGCTGTCATTTTCGAAATCTTTATATATTCTCTGAGTTATCTTGCGTTTCAAAATTTTATAAAAGATTATTTCATTTCCATAGCCAGAGCAAAATTACAAATAAAAAGGTTTTTTTCTATATACTCTTGGGCTTCGAAACATTTATATAAAAAAAGATTCTTAGCTACATTAACTTTAAAACTACTTGATATTCTTTCGCGTATTTCGACATTTCTTGTACATAAACCAAACTAGACATTTTCAACCGCAATATACTTATATACACAAATTTGATGCTTAGAATTGTAAGATTGTGTGATTAATAACATGTGAGTGTTTGAAAATGGAAGTGAAGTCGGAGATATGAATTCTCAACGTACAAAAGTGACAGGAAACTCTAAGCGGCTAATTTTTTCTAACGTGTACGATTAGCGTTAGAAGTTAGGCACTTAGGTTGGTTAACTTAGAAAGTAATTTTAATTTAGTCTAACTGTGTTAAAATGGGTTAATTACAGATATTTGTTTGTTCGTTTATTCATTAACTAATACGAAAATATCTTCCATGCATCATTCCCTCGGATTAGGATTAATGGTAGATGAATACTTGATCATTAGGCATATTTCAATTTTCTTTAGTATATGGAATAAAGAAAGAAAAATCAACATCCATAAAAAGAAAAAAGCTTAAAAAATCTTAATTAACACAACTCAAAGTGACTGATTATTGTGTGCAAATATTATCTTTGATAGGACCCACAAAAGGAAGGGCGTGTATCAAAAGTATATAAATATCTAAATGAAGTTTATAAAAATACATCTAAATTTTCTTAAAGTTTCCGAGAAAATTTTTTGAAAAAAAAAAAAAAAAAAAAAAAAAAAAACATAGAGAATCGTAGAAGTGCACAGGTTAGGTTGGCATCGTTCAGGACCGGTCCAAGTGCATTTAACAATCGTGTTGGGGTTCATGATTTATTGTTCTCAAGTTTTCTTTTTGTAAGCCAAATTTAGTTATTAAGAAATTAAAAAGACACAAAATAGTCCAGGCGCGCTCGATTTTTCAGTAGAAGAACTAAACCAAACAGTTCAAGGAATAAAATCCAAAATCTCTGCGTATTTACGTGAGTCGACAGCTTCCACGCCACCATGCACGGATCTAAACCTCAATTCTTTTGCAGACATTAAAAACAAATTTTGATTAACACTTTCAAACAAGGAATCATGATTTCTTGAAATACGGATATGTATTAAACGTCGTGACAAAGATATCTTTGATATTTGTTATCAAGTGACGTGAGGTTCGTATCAAAGAAAAAGGTAAAGCCTAAGTGGACAATATATGTAGATTGCTATGTTGCATGAAAACAGAAACGAAAATGCAGAATCGAAACGTTTCTGATACGAAAAACGTGCATTTTGGAAAATTTAAGTTTGAAAACGTGTATATATGAATAAAAATTATATATAAAGATAAATATCATAATATTCAATTTTAAAATATTTAAAATACTTTTTATTATTATTGTTATGCGCTCGAAATAAAATCTTAAAACTCCATATATAATGCTAAGACTAATTTAATGAATCAAATTAATCATTTATTTATCTTAAATAATTATAATAATCATTTAATATTATTATTTGTTATGTAATTATTTAGCTATTATTTTTTAAAACTAAGAACTAAGTTTTCATCAGTTTTAGAAACGAGAGTTTCCAACAAGTTTCCAAATTGCAAATTTTAAGAAACATGAAAAAACGAGTTTCCGACCAGTTTCCAAAAGTTTTCGGTTCGGAAACGTTTTCGAAACGTGATTCAGACGGAGTTTTCATGTAACATAGGTAGATTGTACATAGAGATAGAATAGTTGGCTTAAATTATTTGGTTTAGTAACTTTAGTTGGCTTATATTGGTTTACAACTAACGAGTATTCAGTAGCATGCAACTATATATCAATATATGTATAGTTTAATATCTAGATATACATATTTATTTCAACATATAATGTTATTGTATATTTTCAATTTTGGGGCTACATGCTGATCCTTTATTAGTGCTTTTAGAAAGATAACGATAGCAGAAAATGTTACCTCAGCGTAATGATAGTGGGATTTAGACTTTTTGGTGCCGTGATGACGGAGTAACGATGCCAACATATATTTTCGAGAAATCGTACCTAATATTCAAATCTGGTATCTATCTATTTCCATAAGATATATCATCAAATGGTCAAAAATGCAATTATTGCCAATTTCTCAGTTTTGGTTTCCAAGTTAATCAGTAAAATTATATGTTTTATTTTATAGTGAAAATTCTATGAGTCAAGATTCAAATAGTTAGTCTTGATGACTAATCAAAAAGAAATATAAAATAACTGTCTAACTTGTATACATTTGAACAGAAAACAAAATATCTAACTTGCTACGTAAGAAAACGGGTCTACATTAGGTAGATTTAATTATGTCCAGTTCGGTTAAATTCAAATCGATCCAAAAGCTATAAGTACTAACAGTTATATATATATATATATATATATATATATATATATATATATTAATTCATCCGTTTGTGTTAAATTTTTAGCTTTAAAATCAAAATTGTGAAAATAAAATAATTTTGGCTATAGTTTAATATATTTTCATATTTGCATTAACTTTATGAGTCCCACAATAGTTTGTTTCTATAAGAAATACAATAATTCTTTCGCAAAATAAAATAAAATAAAATACAATAATTGTGATATTTGTGTTTATTTTGATAGGCATCTAAATAGGCTTGAAAAGGCACAATGCACTCATGGGTTTCCAAGGCCCAGTGTTCTCCGTAAGACGCGCGTCATCTTCATCGACATGGGCAAATAAATACAGAATAATTTTGACCATTTATATGCAAACGCACCCCCTTTGTCACCGCGTAAAAAGCGACGTTTTTGAATTGTCCTATCCGACCACAACAGTTGACGAACGAAAAGAAACAAAAATCGATACAACACTTACGTCTTCACTATGGATTATTCATTAATCAAGAGGTTTAAGGGAATTTAGGATTAGAACACGCGATTAAGGTTGTTTGATTTGAACAAGACTCAGTATTTATGTCTGAAATTTCATAATCATCTAAAGATGTTTGATTTCAATCACCCGTATACCGAAATCAAAGTTGTTCAGGTCACTCTAATTCCTAAAATTCCGGAATGCTTTTGATGATTAAAGTTTCTCTTAATAATTTAGTTTCTTGCTCGAATTTCTTGATATTTGCCTAATCGACATCTAATTTTATATCATGAATAAGACAAACTATGATCAGATCAATATTTTTGTTTGTAGTTCGCTTCCTACTCCATATAAGGTATTAATGAGAGTGTTGGTTGGCTAACTAATTCATTTCAAAACTGAAATAAAAATATGATGATAAGATGAATTTTCGAATATTTATGAGTTAGTTAGCAACTTATCAGACAATAATAGCTCAAAACGCGTACAAATCCTATTTCAAAGGATACCAAACTAACGTTAAATAATTATTAATCTGTTCCTTAGGGTCAACCAAAAAAAAAAACACTTGTATATAAAAATAACAATCATCGGGTAAAATAACATGAAATTTACCAAAAACACAAACAAAACCATGTTATTCACCAAATAAGCCGTGGATAAGAAGATACTGACTAAACTTTACGTGGTACTGATTGAAGATCTTGTTTTCAAGATCGTTTAACATTAACTCATGTATAAACCTGTTTTTCTCCATCGTTAATCTCTCTACTTAGCCAATATGAACACTGAATGATGTGAAAAAGCTACACAAAGGGAAGGGACTTATATGAACAAGTGCTCTCAGATCATCAATCACCTTGGAATGTTACCGAGCAATGTGTTTGTAGAAGGTGAGCTCTGTGCACTTAACCAAGGATCTTGAACAGATACCGGCGAGCTATCGTTAATCTCTTCGACGGACGCGAGGATATTATCAGGCTGTTTCTGCGGAACGACGACGAGTCTTCTGCTTCCCGCCGACGATGATTTCTTAACCGATACCGATCTTTCGCTTCCGTGATCAGACGACCGGAGAGAACCGTTTGGTGAATCCAAGCTCATGTTTGGAATCCAACCGCTGAGACGTATCTGTTCGAGCTCGTCCGCTACTTCAGTCATCGTCGGTCTCATGTCGCTGTGGAAAGCTAAGCATCGGAATGCGAGCTCAGCCACGGTGTGTATAGACGAGAGCGTCCACGCGTCAAGGTTCAGGTCAAGAACCGGGTCTATGATCTCGTCGATGCAGCCTGATCCGATTTTATCGACGGCGAGAGCTGCAAGGTTGATTTCGGTATGCGGGCGAGTGAAATCAACGACTTTCAATCCCGTTATGATCTCAGCAAGAACGACTCCGAAGCTGTAGACGTCGCTCTTATCAGAAAGATGGAAGCATTGGTGATACTGCGGGTCGAGATAACCGGGAGTCCCTTGAGGAGCCGTCGAAATGTGAGAGATCTCCGTCATCCCGAGCCTAGAAAGTCCGAAATCCGCAACTTTGGAGTTGAAATCGTAATCAAGAAGTATGTTGCTGGACTTGATGTCGCGGTGGTAGATCGGCGGGTTCATCGCAGAGTGGAGATACGCGATTGCTTTCGCTGTTTGAGTGGCGACAGTGAGACGCACGGTCCATGGAAGACCGAGACCACTCCCTCTCTCTCTCTGTAGATGTTCCGATAAAGTCCCATTCGGCATATACTCGTAAACAAGAACCGGGTCGCCTTGCTCGATACAGCAACCTAAGAGACGGACAAGATTCGGGTGGCTCACAGAGGAAAGAAGCTTGATCTCATTCATGACTTGATCAACGCTCTCTGAATCTCTGTGCCTGAGTCTTTTGATAGCAACCCATTCATCGTTCTGAAGCTTTCCTGCATAAACCGTACCATACGCGCCTGTTCCTAGCCTCTGCTTCTCCGAGAAACCGTTCGTCGCTTTCTCGATGTCCTTGTAAGGGAAAAACGCTACGCTTGAGTTTCCTGCAGCTTCAGATAAAAGACGCTTTGCGCTTAAATGGCTTCTCAATGAAGCAGACCGCTTCCGCTTACAAACGAACAACAGAGCCAAACCAGCTAGCAAAAACGCTCCACCAACAGTTCCTATGTATAGCAAATGAATCAACAGAGTCAAAGATCCATCAAAATGAACAAAGAAACAAAACTTACACACTTTTGCGAAATTTACCTCCTATAACAATAGCAAGATTACTTCTACAATGTCCCCGCATGAGCCCCGAACCACGGCAGTCCGGTAACACTGCAAAGAGTACACCAGTTAGCAAACCAAAAAAGCTTTGCCAGTGTAACCTCAACAAATGATTCTTCCTATACTTCTTAGCCTTTAGTTTTGATTGGACTAACCTCTCCTGCAAGGATTGATGTGACCATCTCCGTGGTAACCCTCAGGACATGAGCACCGGTGTCCTGCAACTCCACCAGGGGTCTCAACGTCTGTACATTTGGCCTTCGCCGCACAAGTTGTGTTTCCGCAACCTCCCTTTAGCCACCAACCTAACCTAACTCGGTCAAACTCCACCGCTATTCCCGCATTCGCAACAGGCTCGAAAGTTATCGACGAGAACAGTATCTTGCAAGAGGTGTTCCTCAAATCTTTCATCTTGAAATACTCGGTTGAATTCGCATCTGTGGAGAAACAGCTTACCTTTCCCTGAGAGTCACAGCTCTCTAGTTTCAGCTGAGTCTCCAAGAACTTCTGATTGATCGAGCAGCCATCCGTCGGACGCGTGCAATGCTCCATCAGGAAACTGTTCTCCGACGTCGGTGCGTAGTAGTCGCTGAAAAGCTGATTCACAATTTCAACACTCCGGTTACAATCGTGTGGGACGCCGACGAGTATTCTGTCCTCCGTAACGTTTTGGACGGGGAAGCTTCCGATCATCATCGCTCCTCCGTTTGCTTCGGAGCAACGGAATCGGATCGGACAACCGTTTGAGAACCCGAAGGGATAAGGCAGATTCAATCCACCGCATATTCCGATACAAGGTTCAGTGGAATTAAACGGAGAAGAAGAGGCTCCGGAAATGGATACTCCGATTACGATTACGACCAAAATCAAATTCAACTTGTGAGAAATCGCCATCTTCTTCTTCGTGGACGCTTGATAGAATCGATCTTTTAACATTCGTCACTTTCCTGTAAACATGAGAAAACTCTTTAAAAAAGTATTGAATCATGAATCATCAATCCTGTGAAGCCGAGCTAAAACCCTAAGATTTCGAAAACCAGATGGAAATTAGTTGAGAAATTAAAGCTCTCAGCTGCCCAACGGTACAGAAAAAAGTAAATACACATAGAAACTAGAGAAGAGAGAGAGAGAGAGAAAGACAGAGAAACTGATTCCTCCATTAATGGCCGAAATTTCAGAGTCTAAGCTAGGGTTTTAGATTCTCATCTATCAATAAGTTAAAATAATATACATAGATAATTAACACACCTTCCGAGCTTTCTTCTTCATCTCTGCTTTAACCGTCTCTGGTAATCAATTAACTGCTCTCCGGTGAATTGCTAATGATCGGAAAATCGCATCTCCGTTTGAATTTTCCGGTGATGTCCCTCCTAATCGCGAAGAAACAATCAGAGATTAATTTGATTAAAGACGAAGGAGATACGTGCCGAGTGGATGTCTATTTTTCCATAAAGACGAATGAGCCCTTGGGAAAAGTGCTGGAACAATGAGAAATGACGAATATAACCTGTTATGGTCAACGAGCAACTGGGAAATCTTTGACCGGGCTTTGAGGTTTTTTGTTTTTTTTTTTTTTAATTTCGTGTGTGAGTGGACAGCTTACCATTTTTTTCCGAAGTCGTTTTGTTTTTATTATAAAAAAAGAGAGACAATTATAATTAATTAGAACCTAGACTTTTGATTGAAATAATTTGATATAAAAAACCTAGACTTTTTTTAATATACAGGTTGTTACATTTTTAGACAAGTACCAAGCAAACACAGTGGTTACGTATCAAAGTAGTTGTTGAACCGCTTGAACCATTATTCGTGTTGTCTAACCAAATTGTCTTCTACATCCAAGTACTAGCAAACTTTTTTTAAAAAAGATTCAAGAATCAGTGTAAAATGATTATATTCTGACATGCATCTGAGATGGAGAAGTGGAGAGTATCATGATTTTGACATATCCTCGACTTACTTTTCCTTTCAAAACGAGATGGAAATTCGGTAATAGAAGATATTTATGATTTATTTCGCTAGATTTATGATATTGATGATGTAGCTAGATTTCCATCATTGAAATGCTCACAAATATTTATGATATTGTATTTTGATCTGAATTTGTAATCTCGGTGGATCTCGATTCGGTTTGTAATTTTGTATATTCCAACAAAGATACGTCTATATATCTTCTTTCTTTGGTCACCCTTTTTTGTTTTTTTGTTGATTTCAGCCAAACTTATTTTTGAACGATAGAAAACAAAACAAAAGAGTATACGTATATGTCAATTCGAGGATGTCGACTCGAGTCACTGCTCGTTCGTTCACGAGCCTTGTTGTCATCGAATTGCATTGCCGTGTCAACTTGGGCAATCCATTATTCAAATCACATAAATGCCCCCACTATCTGCACCCGTTGACTCGTTACATTTTGACTTCCGTCAATAATGATAGGTTATAAATGTGTTCCTTAATATACACGTACATGTTTACATCATATAAACCTTTAAGCCAAAAAGATAGGATTTTCCGTAGATCTGTTTAAACCATGAGTCCTAATGTGTTTCATCTAAGAAATACATTTTCTCAACCAAATCATGACAAAGAACTTCGTTCTAATGGTTAGTGGGTCATCATCAATCATCAGAAGTTTTGACTGCTCTGATTTTTTTCCTATTTAACCAATTTTTGTTTCGTAATCGCTTTTTCCAAATGCCAACAAGCTACGTCTACATCAAAAACTCAAACCCCAATAGATAAAAGTACGGTTTTTTCTTCTTCCAATTTTCCATTCTCAAACGGTCAAAACGTAGAAGGAACTCAACATCCAAAACAGATAATAATAATAATAAGTTGAACCAAAAGCATAGTAAAAGTTAACTAGTAAGAACAAAGACCACTCTCCTAATTTATGTTTCATTTGAAGAGAAGCTCGCATGAATCTGAAGCCCTTACCACACAATTCAAATTCTTGATCAGCTCACCTCTATCTCCAGAATTCATGCTTCTTAAGGAGAAAGTTGCTTTCTTCAAACGGTAAGCGTTCGCTAGAATGTATCTAGCCACTTTTTTCTCCTCTATTACTAGGAATTTGTTGTAGCCACTATACATGAATGTCTCGAGATGAAACAACAAACACTTAGGAAAATTCTCCGGTTGGTTCAAATTCCCATAAGACATGAAAGTTTTTCTCCAACCCTGTTCCTGAGACTGATGAGGTGGAAACACAATGCATTTTATTATTAATTAGATCATCATATATTATGCATGGAAAAACAAAAATTTTCTAAGAGGTGAAACACGTGCTTACATTGATGAGCTTAAGGACTTGCAATTTAGGAGAACTACTGAGCATGGAAGTAAGTAGATTCCACCATGCTTCCTGGCTTGTATATATCTCCAAATTCACCAGCTGATTGAAGATGATACCGGAAGATAACTCAAACTAATTAATGCATGAAAGGCAGTATTAGTAAAGAAAAAAATATAATAGCAAACAAGTAATTAACTCAATTAATTTCAAGAAAACCTGAAAATCTACCTTGAAGGGTAATATTTCCAAGGAAAGGCGTTTGACTGAAGTTAGATATCTCAAAATCTTCCCATCGATTATATCAGAGACGTCATTGATGTTTGCCTCCACCAGTGTCGTCACATTCTCAATCGCACCTAACCCAAGACGACAATTCCTTTCAATCTTCAAGTACTTCAAAGAAGGAGCATTAAACACATAGCTACAAGTATGTCGTTTAAACTTGTCATAATAAATGGTTAGTCTCTGTAAGGATGGCATCGGAATAGCGAGAGTATTCACTTTGTAGCAGTCACTTAGATTCACTGCCAAATTTTCAAGACTAGGGCAGCCAGACAAAAAGGTAACAAACGATATGGGTGCCTCCTTGTCGAGGAACCGTGGGTGAAGATGCAGAGTTTTAAGGGACTTGAGACAGACTTGAGAAGGAACATTTTTTAGATAAATCAAACCTTTTAGTGTCAAGGTCTCTAGTATTTCACAGTTATACATGCTTCTGGGAAGTATGAAACAAGTCCCTGCAGTCTTACATTCAACATCGAGTAGCAACTTACGCACATGTTGTGCGCATGCAATTCCAACCCACATTCCAATATCCATAGCATCACAACTGTCTACAGTAAAACTGAGATGCAAACTCTCTATAAACGGAGCTCTATGTGAAAGCAAAGACTTGCAAACATTATTCGAGAATGTCCCGACTTCACCTTTGTGATCGCAAGAATCAAACTTGAGTTTAGGCATCATCTTCCAAAGAAACTGCCATTGTTTAGACAAAACACTCGTGGCTACGGCAGATTTTGTAGGAAGTTGGGACAGTATCTCCCGAATCAAAACCTCAGGCAACTTGCTGATCCTGTCTTCGTTCATTCTTTCACCGCCTCTTTTGCTGTTAAAATCGAAAGACCGAACAATTAAATGTGAGTTTGGTTTTTCGCTTTTTTGGAGCTTACAGTTACGAAATCCTAGAACATAAGAGAAACATACCTTGGTTTCATCGGTCAGAAACGGCATTGAAGAATTATATGCGTTGCTGTTAAAACGCTTTTTCTACTTCCACACGTAACGGCGGACGTTAGGGTTTCGTCTAAGAGGTTGATTCTTCGGCGGAGAGGGGTAATGACGACGACTCTTTACCATCATAAAGGGTATGATATTAAAGTAGACCCACCATGTGTACTTGGGCCTGACATTTTTCACATGGAGGGTCTATTTTTGCTATTAGGTTTCGAAAATGGACTATTTGGAGTAATTCCCTCTATTATATACTCCCTCAGTCCCATTTTATAAACTGTTTTGAAAATATTTTTTGTTCCAAAATATAAACATTTTACACATTTGAATGCAACTTTTATTTTATCAAATATTGTGTAACCAATTATATTCTGATACTTTTTGTTATAATTAGTTAAGTTATATTTTATATATATATATAAAATGATATTTTATTTTTTTAAATAGTTTTCTTGATTAATGTGTTTTATCCAAAACAGCTTATAAAATAGGACAGATGGAGTATATATTCTATTCCTTTCTTTTTTGCTCTAAGGATATTGTAACGTAAAAGATATCCATTACTTATTCTTTTAAAAATGTACAAAACCCAAAACAATTTATTTTAAATTGTTTATTAAAAAATACATCATTTTCGGATGTTGTGTTAGAGCTTATATACATGTTTGTTAAGGAGCAGAAAAGGGAGGAGACAAGAAGAAACTGTGAATAAAAATAAGAAAAATGTATTACAATGTCAAAACTCAAAAAAGCTTTGAATCCTCAAACTCTAACTTCCTCCTAAAAGCATATAGTAAGAGTTAGCTGTGAGAATATAAACGTCTCATTCGAAAAGAATCTGGCATGAATTTGAAGCCTTCACCACACTCTCCAGATCAAGCCTCTCTTCAGAACTCATGCGTATTGAGGAGAAACTTGCTCTCTCCAAAAGATTTGTGTTCTTTAGAATGTATTTCGCAACTTCTTTCTCCTCCTCTACTAGACCTTCGTCGGAGCCAGTCCACATGAATGTCTCCAGATGAAACAACAAACATTCAGGAACATTCTTTGGTTGCTTCCATTTCATATCAGCCATGAATCGTTGTCCCCAACCACCTCGTTTCTGAGACTAATCATGAGGTGAAAATACAAATATATATTACCTTATTATTAGATCATCAAAACCTGGAAAATTTACCTGAGAGATGAAAGATTGCTTACATTAATGAGCTTCAAGACTTGCAATATAGGAGAACTATCGAGCATGAAAGTTAACAAATCCCACCATGCTTTTTTACTTGTATATATCTCCAAATATACCAGTTGGTAGAAGATGCTACCAGTAGGAAACTTAATCTAATGCATGAGGCAGTATTATTAGCACATAAATAATGTTATAATGGAGTAATTAATAACTTGGGTTCACTACCTCCTCCAAGGGTAACAATTCCAAGGAAAGACGTTTGGCCGAAGTTAGAGATCCCAGAAGATTCTCATTGATTGTATGAGAGACGTCAACGATATCTGCCTCCACAAGCTTCGTCACATTCTCAGTCAGACGAAACCGTAGACCATATTTCCCCTCAATCTTCAAGTATTTCAAAGAAGGAGCATCGATCACATATCCCCAAACTTGTCCTCTATCATAGCTATTATAAATTGATAGTCTTTGTAAAGATGGCACGGCAATAGTGAAAGTCTTCACTTTGCATAAGTATCCACATAAATCCAACAACATATTTTCAAGATTAGTGCAGCCAGATAAAATGTCAACAAATTCTTCGCCTCTGAAGAACGCAGACTGAATATGTAGAGTTTTAAGGGACTTGAGACAAACATGAGACGGAACAACATCTTTTTCAAAAACAAAACCCTTGAGTGTCAAGGTCTCTAGTGTTTCAGAGTTATACAAGCTTTTAGGAAAGGTGTAAAAAATCCCCGAGCCTTCAACATGGATTGCCAAGTTTCGCACAAGCCTTGCGTTTGCAATTTCACCCCACATTTCAATTTCCGTATTATAACAGATGCGTGTTCTAATATCGAGATGCAAACTCTCTAGAACCGGAGCTTTATGGGAAAGCAAAACCTTGCAAACATCTTTTGACAATGTCCCGGGTTCACCTCTGTGATTGCAGTAATTAAAACTGACTTTAGGCAACATTTTCCAATGAAATTGCCATTGTTTAGACAAAACACTCGTAGCTATGGCAGATTTTGTTGGAAGTAGAGACAGTATCTGAAGAATCAAAGCGTCAGGCAACTCACTGATCCTGTCTTTATTCACAACAAGATGATTGTTCATACTTTCACCGCCTCTTTCGCTGTCAAAGCCAAAATCGAAACAACTAATAGTGAGTTTTTGGTTTTATGTTTTGGAATTTATCCCATATAGATCATACTGTGAAACACGTACCATCGTGTCTCCTCCGTTGCCATAGCTCTCGCGTTGCTTTAGATCCTTATGATTTTCGAATTTCTGCGGTAGAAGAAATAGAACAGCGGAGGTAGAATCAGACGGCGGACGTAGGGTTTTTTTTTCTTTATTCTTTTAGGGGCTTATTGAATTAAACATTTAGAAGGATTTCATTTTTTTTTTCTCAAATCAACTCTTATTGGATCTAGTATTTATAAAAATCATTCGAAATCCAAGATTATTAAATTAGTCATTTATATAAATTCTTTAAAATCTCATCTTATTATCAAAACTATTTTGAAGGATTTGTGAGATAATTTCTAGTTCAAAATAAATATATCCAAATACCACCTAATGAGGTGGGATTTGAACAAATAAACAGTTGAACTACTTTCCTCTTTCTCTTATAAAACTTCACGACATGATAAGAAAATTAATCAATTAGTACAATTTTTTTTATGTTTGGTATGGATCATCTCTACATGGTTTCGATCTCCTCCTCGCTGGGTAAAGTGCCATTTGATGCTGAATATAATAACTTAATTAACAAGACATGTGTAAATGGGTGACTGACTAGTGCGTGAGTATTTGGGCATGGCTTTTGGGGTTTTGCTGTTTTAGGGGAAACTATTTCACCATTGAAGACAAAGACAAAGCAAAGACAAAGCTAACTCTCCTGATAGATCGCCAACTATTCAATCGCCAAGTAAACAATTAAGAAATTTATTGTTTTTACTTTCTAAATATACTGAAATCCTACATAATCACTTTAAATTTTCTAACAGTATATTTGCAAATCTTCTCAAATCTCAAAAATTCTCTAAAAATTCCTTAAACTTTAGTTTATATCCAAATCCTCCTAAATTCTTGATTCAATAATGATATTCTAGAAAAATACTAAATATTTTATTATTATTATTATTATTTTGCCTGGGGGTATTGTAGTAAAAAAAATCCATTACTATCTACCACGGAAATCTGTCTAAAATATCTAATTTTCCCCTTTTTTCAAATTTACAAAACCCAAAACATTCATTAAAAGATGTCAATTTAGTTTCTAAATTAAAAAACAAAAAAATACTACATCATTTTCGGAATTCGGATGTTGTGTTAACGCTTATATGTTTGTTTAAGGAGTATAAAGGGAGGAAACAAGAAGCACTACGAATGAAAATAAGAAGAATCTATTACAATGACAAACGTCAAGAACCTTGGAACACTCAACCTTCCTCTGCAGCTTCTTATTTGTCTAAATGACACCTTCCATCGATTTTGAACTTTTTCATCCTTCAAATTCTACAAAATGAAGTTTAAATAGAATGAAACTCTGGGGGGAATTCATATGATGTGTTTCTCCTAAGATATATAAATTTTCTCAACTAAAAAGACAAGACCTTTCGGTTTAATGGTTAGTAGTAGTCAGAAGCTTTGACTGCTCGTCTTTTAATCATTCTTAAATAGTTTCTTAATATTGTTTTTCAAATGCCAACAAGCTACAACTACATAAAAACTCAAACCCCAACGATTGTCTCACCTTCAAAATGAAATAGATAAAAATACGATTATTTTCTCATTTTACCATCCTAAAACGTAGATGGAACTTACTTAAGATCCAAAATATAGATATAAATACAGGTTGAACTAAAAGCATATAGTAAGAGTTAGCAGTGAGAACAAAAACTCTCATAATATAAACGTCTCATTCGAACAGAATTTGGCATGAGTTTGAAGCCCTCACCACACTCTTCTGCTCAAGCATATCTTCAGAGCTCATGCTTATTGAGGAGAAACTTGCTCTCTCCAAAAGATTTGTGTTCCTTAGAATGTATTTCGCAACTTCTTTCTCCTCTTCTACGAGACATTCTTCGTATCCAGTCCACATGAAAGTCTCGAGATGAAACAACAAACATTCAGGAACGTTCTTTGGTTGCTTCCATTTCCTATCAGCCAAACCTTGTCTCCAACCGAGCTGGAAAATCTACCGAGAGATGGAACATTGCTTACATTAATGAGCTTCAAGACTTGCAATATAGGAGAACTGTGGAGCATGAAGGTAAGTAGATTCCACCATGCTTGTTGACTTGTATATATCTCCAAATATACAAGTTGGTAGAAGATGCTACCAGTAGGAAACTTAATCTAATGCATGAGGCAGTATATTTATAATTAGTACAGAAACAATGTTATAATTAATAACTTGGGTTGCAAGAAATCTACCTCCTTTAAGGGTAATAATAACTCCAAGGAGAGACGTTTGACCGAAGTTAGAGATCCTAAAACATTCTCATCGACTGTATGAGAGACGTCGACGATATCTACCTCCTCTAGCTTCGTCACCTTCTTTGTCAGACGAAACCTGACCCCTTTAATCTTCAAGTACTTCAAAGAAGGAGCATCGATCACATAGCCACAACCCTGTTTTCTACCATAGATACTATAAATTGATAGTCTTTGTAAAGATGGCACCGAAATAATACTGTGAGTCTCCGTTCCGGATATGTATCCACGTAGATTCAACAACAAGGTTTCAAGATTAGGGCAACCGGATTAAAAGTGAACAAACGATGCTTCGTCTCTGAAGAAGGCAGAGTGAAGATGCAGAGTTTTAAGGGACTTGAGACAAACTTGAGAAGGGACATGTACATAAACCAAAATCTTGAGTATCAAGGTCTTTAGTGATTCACAGTAATACAAGCTTTTAGGAAAGCTGTAATAAAACGTCTTGCATTCAACATCGAGTACCAAGTTTCGCACATGTCTTGCGTTTGCAATTTCAATCCACATTTCAATATCCATATCTTCACAGCTGTATGGACTAAAACTGAGATGTAAACTCTCTAGAACCGGAGCTTTATGGGAAAGCAAAACCTTGCTAACACTCTTTGAAAATGCCCCGCGTTCACTTCTGTGATTGCAATAATCAAAACTGAGTTTAGGCAACATTCTCCAATGAAACTGCCATTGTTTAGACAAAACACTCGTAGCTATGGCAGATTTTGTGGGAAGCAGAGACAGTATCTGCAGAATCAAAGCCTCAGGCAACTCACTGATCCTGTCTTTCTTCACAACAGCTCGATTATTAATACTTCCACCACCTCTTTTGCTGTCAAAAGCCAAAATCGAATCAACGGAACGTGAGTTTGGTTTTACATTTAAGAATTTACAGTTATGAAACCCTAGAATCTAGATTATACAAAGAACATACCATTGTGTCTTCGCCGCTGCCATAGCTCTCGAGGTCGCTGTTAAATCCTTATGATTTTTTTGAATTCGGCTGCAATAGAATAAATAGGATAGCGGAAATAGTAGAATCAGACGGTGGAGGTAGGGTTTCGAAGGATGATAATGCGGCGGATTTAGTCGTCGTTACAAAGTGAACAGATTGATTCTTGGTTGACACACAAAAGAAAAAAAACAGAATTGGCAACTTAATGGGCTAAAGATATTGGTCTTATCAGCACAGTCTATGTATTAATGGGCTTACGTAAATCTCAAATTATGAAGATAAGTAAAGCCCAACAAATCTAATATTGTTCAAGCGCAAATTTCGGACCAAATCAGAGAGAAAAAGCAAAGATAAAAAGATCATAAGTTTTTACTGTTCATGTAACCCACGTGAATAGACAGCTCAAATTCCGATCTCGTAACGACGTCGAATAAGACAATTTGTGTTCTTGTCCTTAATCCATCTAAATGGGTCCCACGTTTTTTTTTTCTTTGATCTTTTTAAAAATTTCCAAAAGCAAAAGTAACAAAAACAAAAAAGAAAAAAAAAAAACAATATATTAAAACAAAAAAATTATCGAACAAGATTCCAGCTAAGTGTGGTTCTTCATCTTTTTTCAATCGCTTTCTTTTCCATTCCCCTTTTCTCTCTTCTTCCCCCACTTGTTGTTTCTTCTTCTCTTTCTCTCTGATTCTGAAGCTCAAGAAGAATAAGAACCCTAAAAAATTCATCATGTAATTTTGGCTCTTCTTTGATCTCGTTGTGCTTTACCTGTAAAAATTTCATTCTTCTCGTTGGTGTATTGTTTGTCTACTGTATCAGTGTTTTTCTCTTTCGCTTACTTCTGAAGCAAAAAGCTAGGGTTTGGTGAAGAAATCAGAAATGTCACTGAAGACGAAGAAACCGGATTCGATCCGGGAAGACGATGAGTGTTTATTCGCCGTTGAATACGACGGTCCACCGTTATCTTACGACATCCCACGCGCCGTTCCGATTAACATGGAGAGAATCCCCGTCGCCGCCGTGGTTTCTCCGGTTTGCATCTCCGACGACATGTCGTTCCCTGTGATTCAGCCGATTTTAGCTGCGGACCCTCTGAACAACAAGAAGTTTCTGAGAGAGATGGTGGTTGTTCCTTCTTCTTCTCCCGTGATTGGCAATTGCGGCGGCGGCGGCGGCGGAGGAAGATCCAGTGACCTCGAATTAGTCTCCGATTCCATCACCGTTTCGCCTACTTCCGTCATCGTCTTCGAGGAGCAGACGGAGGAAGAAGGCGGCGCCGACTGTGAGCTCAGCAGCTCAAACTGCGGATTGTCCGGCGAGTTATCCGAATCGGTGAATCATCATCACCGTCATGAGAAAGAAGAGAGCTTAGATTTGAACGATTCATGTAACGAATCGGTTTTAAGCATGGATTATCCATCTTCGAGAGTTACAGGGGATTGCGTGAGTGAAACAAACGGAGATAGTAGTAGTAAGAAGCAGCAACCGGTTGTGACATTCTTAGGTATAGCTTCTGATGATGGATTCGAGGAAGAAGAAGACTGTAACAACCAGAAGCGGATTCGTGTGATTCCGGTGAAGAAACAGCCGCAAACCAAGGGGAAGAAAGGTTCTTGCTACAGATGTTTCAAAGGGAGTCGATTCACGGAGAAGGAAGTGTGCCTAGTGTGTGATGCCAAGTACTGTAGTAGCTGTGTGCTTCGAGCTATGGGATCGATGCCAGAAGGAAGGAAATGCGTTTCTTGTATCGGTTGTCCTATAGATGAATCGAAGCGAGGGAATTTAGGGAAATGCTCTAGGATGCTTAAGAGGCTGCTTAACGATTTGGAAGTGAAGCAGATTATGAAGACTGAGAGGTTCTGTGAAGCTAATCAGTTACCGGCAGAGTATGTGTATGTTAATGGACAACCTCTCTACCCTGAAGAGCTTGTTACGCTACAGACTTGCTCTAACCCTCCGAAGAAGCTTAAACCTGGAGACTATTGGTATGATAAAGTGTCTGGACTTTGGGGAAAGGTGAGTAGTGTGTATTGTATTGTCCTTTTTGAGGTTTTGGTTTGTTGGTAGAATTTTCAAGAAGGTTTGTTTATGGATATGTTGTGTTGGGGTTTTCACAGGAAGGAGAGAAGCCTTATCAGATAATTAGTCCTCATTTGAACGTTGGAGGTCCTATTAGTGCAGAAGCTAGCAATGGGAACACTCAAGTTTTCATAAACGGACGCGAGATTACGAAAGTCGAGCTTCGAATGCTGCAGGTTTGAGATCTTTTGAAGTGTATAAGTCTCTTGATGCCATTGTTAATTGAGGTTAATTTCTCTATTGCCATGTATTATTGCAGTTGGCAGGAGTTCAATGTGCAGGTAATCCTCATTTTTGGGTGAACGAGGATGGTTCGTATCAAGAAGAAGGACAGAAGAATACTAAAGGATACATATGGGGAAAGGTTTGTTGTTTTTGTTTTTTCGATGTTTAAATTTGGCGTTTTCTTCTCTGATAGAAGATTACAAAACTTGTGCTGCTTTTTTTTTCAGGCTGGGACCAAGTTACTTTGTGCTGTATTGTCACTTCCTGTTCCGTCGAAATCGACTGCGAATGCTTCTGGAGACCAACTCCACAGTGCAAACAGCAGAAGCATTTTGGACCACCTTGAGCATAGGACTCTGCAGAAGATTCTCTTGGTTGGCAACAGTGGTTCTGGTACTAGCACAATATTCAAGCAGGTATGAGTTTCTTCTTGTAAATAAATCTTTATCCATTTATTAGTGTTCGATTAGTGTGATCCCGAAGTTATAATAACGCACTGGACCACTTTCTTGTTTCAGGCAAAGATCCTGTACAAGGACATACCATTCTTGGAGGATGAGCGTGAAAATATAAAGGTGATTATCCAGACCAATGTGTATGGTTATCTCGGTATGCTTCTCGAGGGCCGGGAACGATTCGAAGAAGAGGCTCTTGCTGTCATCGAAAACAGTCCTGCAGAGGAAGGTGAATAAGTTTTCAGCTTCTGTTTATCTTACCTTGTAGTTTCCTCCATTGAGAAATATATTTATGGACGAGAGCCGAGCAATCGTGAATGTACGTGTGACGTCTTTATTTGGTTGTACTAACAGGAGATGCTAAAAGCAACATCAAGACGTTGTACTCCATTGGCCCTAGACTAAAAGCATTTTCCGATTGGCTACTAAAGACAATGGCCGCTGGAAATCTCGGGGTCATTTTCCCCGCAGCTAGTCGTGAGTATGCTCCTCTCGTTGAAGAGTTATGGAAGGATGCTGCGATCCAAGCTACGTACAAGCGAAGAAGCGAGCTAGGACTCCTTCCCAGCGTCGCTAGTTACTTCTTGGAACGAGTAATAGCTCTGCTTCACTACTATCGCTTATGCTCTTAAGTATAAGCTATTAGTCTTCTAAAGAAACTGCTTTTTTCCTTGTTCTTCAGGCTATTGACGTATTGACACCAGACTACGAGCCATCGGATTTGGATATATTATATGCAGAAGGAGTCACTTCGTCCAGTGGTTTAGCTTGTCTCGATTTCTCGTTTCCACAAACTGCATCAGAAGAGAATCTTGATCCTTCCGATCACACTGATTCTTTCCTCAGGTAAGTGCCATTCCGTTTACATTCAAAATCAGCTCCAATATATTGAAGTTGAAGACATTTTCTTCTGTGTGTTTCTTCAGGTACCAGTTAATAAGAGTACCCTCGAGAGGCCTCGGTGAAAACTGCAAATGGATAGATATGTTCGAAGACGTCGGGATGGTTGTGTTTGTCGTTTCGATGAGTGACTACGACCAGGTCTCAGAAGACGGAACCAACAAGATGTTGCTCACCAAGAAACTCTTCGAAAGCATTATCACTCATCCAATCTTCGAGCACATGGACTTCCTCTTGATACTTAACAAATCCGATCTCCTGGAAGAGAAAGTCGAACGCGTTCCTTTGACACGCTGCGAGTGGTTCCAAGACTTCAATCCCGTGGTCAGTCGTCACCGTTCCAACAACGGTAACCCGACCTTGGGCCAGCTCGCGTTCCATTACATGGCGGTTAAGTTCAAGCGGTTTTACTCTTCCTTGACGGGTAAAAAGCTGTTCGTTTCTTCGAGCAAGAGTTTGGACCCGAACAGCGTCGATTCGTCGCTCAAGCTTGCTATGGAGATACTGAAATGGAGTGAGGAGAGAACAAACATCTGCTTGAGTGATTACTCTATGTACAGCACTGAGCCAAGTTCCTTCTCAAATTGATGTTTTCCACAAAGAGTCGTAATGTAAATGGTAACAACTTTCTTGTGTATTGTATAGATTATTACAACGTAGTTTTTTTGTTTTTTTAACAAGTGTACTTCAATTTACAAAACCAATCTTCTGTGTAAAAACAGTTACAATTTAACTGATGATTTTTTTCATCTTTTTATTTTACAATTTGAGTGATTGGTTTTTTGTCGAAAATGTATCTAACTTGCTCTTGTGCACTTAACAAGACGTTCTTCACAATCCAACCTTGTTCTTGCATTTGTTTGCTCAGTGTGATAAAATCATCTTGTGAAGCTCGCTTGCTCTCTCCTACGAGTAAAGACCAATCTTGTACTGAGATTGATACGTCTCTTCTCTTGATTCCACTGGTTCCAAAGGCTTTACGTATGTAACATGTCTGAAACAAACCAACCAAAATGTGTTATGAAATGACACTAGTATGAACAAACTAACGTAACTGAATCCTTTTTACCTGTAACATACTCGTGATTACATCTACAGTGTTGACTCCTTCACGCAGACAAATAACGATCCCCGGCTAAATTTTTTACAAGTAGAGAGGAATCAAAACAGAGGATATGAGGACGTATAAGTTAGCACATATGTATAAAACTCACTTTTGGTGTTCCTCTGAAACCTTGAGAGGAGAGTTCAATGGTTATGAAGTAACCATCATCATCGCAGAGTGATTGCATTCCCATTATAGATAGCTTTGGAATCTGAGCTTTAGGATCTAAGCATCCGATTCTGATGGGCCAAACCCTTTTTCTAGCTACAAACAACGTATGAAGGATTCAGCTTTTTAACCCTTTAAAACACTTTGAATCATAATGCAACAGCCTTGAGAGGTTCTTGTTTTTCTTCACCTCTGCTGCCTAAAAGATCAATCCCTTCCTCTTCACTCACTTCAGCAGGGGAAGGTACTTGTCTGAATTCAATCCATCTTTCCAGAATGATTTGAAGCCTATTCTGATAAGAAAATGAAATTTTAAACTCATAACACAGAGTAGTCTCAGTTGTCTCATAACCAAGATAAGAAAAAGCTACCTTAGTTAAAGTTTGCAGATTGATATGCTTGAGTCCTTTATAAATGCCAAGGAGATCAATCGTGGAGAAAATCGGATACAGAACAAAAGGTAGACTTGCCTGAAGTCTAACAACATTAGCAATAGTCAGGAAGATTCTGCAAAAGGATCTTGCAAATGAAATATGTAACTCAAAACCGAACTATCGAGTCATCTAACCTTTGGTTGTTTTGGAATAGCATATTAAGAAGAACCGCGAGTAGGAGACCAAGGTTATCAAAACACACAGTCTGAATCTGCGAATTCACGAGTAAAAAATCAGGGCATGAAATGTGATACAAACAATGAGTCGGTTTTTTCTCAAAGAAACCTGTGCCTTTGCAGAGACTTCACCGAGGTTATCCGCTACAGCAAAGCTTCGATGTACAGCTGACTAAACATGCGGAAACATTTGGTTGTCAAACACAAAACACCAAACATAAAGCACAAAATAGTCACACGGAAACCTTACACCGGTTGCTAAATAGCACGACAGGCTAATCTGTTTAGCGATATTGGCGATGGAAGCTAGCAGAAGGAAGTATTGTGGGAATACTGGAGTCATTAACTCAACCCCAATGCTCAGACTAAACAGTACAGACGTCGAGAACCTAACTCTCTTTGACAACAAGTAACAAAAGTTTCAAGAACTTGATATCAAACTCCAATATGATGAAATAGATAAACTTTACAAAGTCAATACTTACCTTTAAATTTGTATCAAAAGCAGAAGCAAGACTTGCAGTGTATATACATCTACTTAACCGTCCAAGCCCATCTTTCAGTATCCAATTAAAAGCAGCAGATGAAGCAAGTGACCGAGACTGCCCTATTCCTATGGCTCGAAACATAGCCTATAGCAGCCGCAAAAACCAATAATTTCTCCATAAATCAGCAGAACATTGACTCAATTTTGTAAACAGAACAATTTCGGTAAAATTTGATTACCTGAGTGGCAAGGACCTGAAGAGCAGAGCTGAAAACTCTGTGCAAGAACTTCCATTTCACATAACTTATGTAATTATCATTGACTTGTTTCGGTATGAAGAAGTCTTTCGCAGCGGAAGATGAAAGTCTGATCAATTTCGAGAACCGGTCGTCGAGGCCAAGAGCTGAAAACGACGCCGAATAATCACCGTCGTCGTCTTCATCGACGCATACCAGCTCCAAGGAATCTCCTTTGAGTAAGTATCTAGAAACTCTGCCGGAGTTTCTGATTACAATCGGAAGATGAGTTCCGTTACTGGGCACGACGAGTTGTTCCTCTTTCGAAAATCCTTCTTGCTCGAAATCAATGGAAGTTCTCAGAGACTTTCTGGCGATATCTGAGAGTTTTCTCGGTTGGGGGAAATGGAAGAAGATTGGATATTTGGTTAACTTTGATTTACATGGGTTTAGATAAAGACGAGAGCTTGGATTTGATTGCAGAGATGGATGCATCAGAGTTATTGAGGTGGTTTTATTACAATTCTCCGGCGAATTACATACAGTTCGCAAGTTTTCCGGCGGTATAGGGTTTTAAGAGGGATCAGAAATCGGCGCGTGAGAGTGACTCGTTGGTTTTTGCGAGTAAGCATGAGCTGAAATTTGTAATGTATTGGGCTCCACATGGGCCTTTATCGCTTGGCCCATATTACGTTAAATTGCAAAACGGACCGCTTTGTAGACCTCTTCATCGAGAGAAGCCCACAAATCTATAGCTATTTCGGAAATTATAGTTATTAATGCTTATAAATTTATAAGAAACGGACAACGAACATTGAGGCTGATCTAGGACTAGAGTATAACAAAATGCATTAGGCTTGCAATATAGGAAGAAGGTTTGTGACTTGTCCGTTTTGGTCTATGCAATTCGCAAAGAGTAATTAGTGGAAACTTTTTTTATTTTTTAAAAATATATATTTTTTAAAAATGATCCTCATGATGTCCCCGCATAAGGACTGTGCAGGAAGTGTACAAGAGGATAACTGACACCCTAAACGATCACGTTTTCACAGGGCCTGTAAAGATTATTGCTGTAGTCGGCTATAAAGACAAATACTCTGCTATTCCACCTAAGCTCCACACTAACATCATTCGAAAACATGTCTACTACCGTAAGTTAATTTTTATATTTGTGTGTATATCTTTGATTTTCGTGAATTAACTAATATAAATGTGCTTTTCAGGACCTCAAGATGGTTCAGCAGAGAAACAAATCGCTGGCGATTGAATTAAAACAGATATTCAAGAGTGGCTCAGATTGAATTAAAACAGATATTCAAGAGTGGCTCAGCAGAAACGCTGAGCCACAAAACGTTATGATGATCAGCACAGACACGGGGTTCAGACACATACTCAAGGATGGCTCACGTGCTGGACATACCGTTATCATATCATACAGACTGAATCAAAATCTGTCAAGTATTGCGGCCTCCATAGTTCAAGAATATCTTGAATGTGCAAACCTAACACTGAATTGGAGAAGAACGTTAGGTTGTGTTGAGGTTGCTCCAAGTCGAAAGGAGATGAGAAATGAGAGGAGGCTCCAATATCAGCAGATGAGTAGAAGAAGCTAAGCTGGTAAGAAATGCATTTTGATGTTTGGTGTTTAATTTTAATGTTCACGTAAGTTGTTAATGATAAAAGTCCCACATTGGAATTTGGAGAAATTAATAATTATTAACTAATATATAAAGGGTTTAGGCCTCTCCACCTATTGTCAATTTTTTTTAGGTTGGATGCCCATAAGTAACCCGAATTTGACATGGTATCAGAGCAGTCGATTCTGGACCACCCGTGGATGTTGTTCCCACAATTACCCACTCTTCAGATGATGATCTCTGAGCGTGAGGTGGAGTGTTAATGATGAAATATAATCAGAACCACCCGATGCTGGACCACCCTGTGGATGTTGTTCCCACAATTAGCCCACGCTTCAGATGATGACCTCTGAGCGTGAGAGGGGGTATTAATGATAAAAGTCCCACATCGGAAGTTGGAGAAATAATTATTAACTAATATATAAAGGGTTAGGGCCTCTCCACCTATTGCCAATTGGTTTTAGGTTGGATGCCCATAAGTAACCCGAATTTGACATGGTATCAGAGCCAGGTCCATGGTATCAGAATGAACATGGTATCAGAGCAGTCGATTCTGGGTCACCCCGTGGATGTTGTTCCCACAATTGCCCACGCTTCAGATGATGACCTCTGAGCGTGAGGGGGGGTGTTAATGATGAAAGTCTCACATCGGAAGTTGAAGAAATAATTAACTAATATATAAAGGGTTAGAGCCACTCCACCTATTGGCAATTGGTTTTAGGGGGGGTTATTGGTAGATGAATTTGTAAGAATTCTTAAAATTTTCAGAAACTTTTGTTATTGGTTTATAAATTCTAACAATCTTATTAAAATCTATTGTTATTGGTTTAATGATTTTTAAAATCCATACAAAATCAGTTGTTATTCAAAAAGTTTATATTTTAGTGATTTCATGAATCCATTAAAATCCTTGTTATTGGGACATGGATTTTAAACAATTTAACTCATGAAACAAGATTTCCAAAATACTACCTATATCCCTTAGATTTTCAAATTCTATTATAACAAAATATTTTGATTGATTTTCTGAATATACAAACTCTCTCCAAATCTAACATAAACTCTTTATAAATTTAACAAATCTCTTAACTTTTAAAATTTATCAATTCTACATAAATTCATCTCCCAATAACCTCCATAGGTTGGATGCTCATTAATAACCCGAATTTAACATAAGTAGTACCTTAGACTCGATATTTCCAGCAAAACGTTCCAGTTAATATTGTCTTCTTCTTTATAGCTTCAGTTTTTCGTGTTTCTAACAATTTGCTTCTCCTTGTTCAATGCCCTGAAGCTCCTTTTTGACATTTATCAAATGTTTAATGTGATGCAGCAAAGTCCGGGCTTTGGGGATGTGTACAAGTGGCCAGTCACATTCAACAGAGTGTTCTGTTGTGTTATCTTCTTTGATTTGCTTTCTTTGATGTTATAGTGTGGATATATCGAATATAGATGTATATATGTTCAATATAGTCAACTATATGAGGTAACTATATCCACGTAAAGGTTAGCTGGATACAAGTGGATTGTCCAAATGAATTTCAGTGATCTATTCAGTTTTGGTTTTGTTCTTCTATTCAATGACGAAACTCAGTTTTTGCATTAAGTTTTCAGAAATTCATTTTATTAAACATTTAGTTGTAGCTTCCACTTCCACTTGCCTTGTGAAACATTTTGAGTCTCCTCCATTATCATCAAAAGAACAACAATTCTAATCTCAATAAATTCCAACACTTTTAATTAGGAGCGAACATAAGTTACATAAANTTAAAAAAAAAAAAAAAAAAAAAAAAAAAATTCAAAGTTTATTTCAAAAACATAAGTTACATTTAGTAAGTTACCATGATGATGCCTTTAATATTATCGAGACTAATTTTGGTCTCACTTTGACTTCTTCTTTGTAAAACTAAAGTAATTGGTCAACCATATGAGTCTCCTCCTCCTAGTCAAGTGTTATGTAACTTATGTTCGATGCAACTGAGCCACGATGGGACATAATCCGCTACATTAAACTCACCAAAGAGCTTAGAGAACTCTTGTATGATCCCAAGGAACTCGTCTAGTCGGGCTTCATCAGAAGTGGACGACGAGGAACCAAACGCTGCTCGGAACGTTATATCTCTCGTTAGGGAAAATGCGAGTACGTTGGCCACCACAAAACGGACCGCTTTGTAGACCTCTTCATCGAGAGAAGCCCACAAATCTATAGCTATTTCGGAAATTATAGTTATTAACGCTTATAAATTTATATAACAAACGGACAACGAACATTGAGGCTGATCTAGGACTAGGAGTATAACAAAATGCACCAAGCTTGCAATATAGGAAGGTTTGTGATTTGTCCGTTTTGGTCTATGCAATTCGCAAAGAGTAATTAGTTGAAACTTAAAAAAAAAAATCTTTTGTAACCTCCAAATAATTTCACAAGATAACGATGGAAAAAGGATTCAGAGAGAGAGAAAGAAAACAAAGCTGAGCGTAATAAGGATTAGTGAGAGAACAAATGCATAACTGTGTTCTCTTCACTAAAGATGGAATCTTTGGCCAAAACATTTTCTGCTTTCCATATTACAAGAATTGTTCTCTCCTATCTCATATTCCTGAACAACTGAAACAGAGCAAAAAAAAACTACTAAAAAACTATATAGCAACTCTCAATTCACAGTTCTACTTCTAACCCTCCTTCCATTGTCAAAAGGCTCAAAAAGTTTCTGCCTTTTGTTTTCAAAAGAACCCAACCATCATGTCTCTGAATCTTCTTCTGCTTCTGCTTCTTCTTCAATTACAGTAGGAAGCGAACCTTGTCTGCTGAAACCAGGGTTTAAGAACTTGGCCACAAACGCCCATAGCTTATAAACATCTTCAAAATTCGTCAAGAAGCTAAGAGAAGCTGTAACAACCTCAAACCTCACAAAGCCATTCTTCCCACCTCGCTTACCACCAACATCTCTCTGTAGATGCAAAGAGCTATCTTCCTTGATCCTAGCGCCACCGCGATGATTCCTCGGGCTATCCATTATCCGAATGTGACTCAAGATACCAATACCAAGAGACACACCTTCTCTCTCAGCCAGTTTCAGAACAACCTCAGGACTCACAAAACCTTTGCTCTTGTCTTTCACATTGAAAGCAACCGCTGCTCCTCTTTCGTACTTGATCTTTGGACCATAAATCTGCACAAGATTCACGCCTGAAGATTCAGGAACTTTCAGTTGTAGCAAAGAGATCACAAGCCAGTTAATCAGAAACCTGAGCCTACTTGTGGTTTTGTTAAGTCCTAACATATTCACATGATCAATATGGCTGCAAACAATCTCAGGTTCTCTTCTTCTCTCCCAATCATCATCCTCATTCTGGTTTTCGCCATCGCTTTCGTCATTTACACAGGCCAAAGAAGCTTCACCTTGGTCCAGACTGTGACTAACACGGTCCATGTTAAACGAAACTCGTGTCCCTCTGCTCGGTTGTTCATCTTCCACACCATAAAGCCTCCCACCAGTACCTCTTCTCCCCAATAACCTAAACTCTCCTTCCGTCTCTCGTCTAATCGCATTCTCTTTCATGTCTGATGAAATCTTGGAGCTTGAGCCATTTGATCCAAAACCAGACCCTGCATGAAACACACCGCCGTTTTCTTCCTGTATCTCTTGGATCTGGAGATTACTACTAGAGTTCCGAGATGACATAACTGCAGCATCAAACGAGAGGACATCTTTACCATCATACAGAGGAGTGCTGTAACTCTTTGCTGCTAACGGTTTTGGCGATTGCCTTTTGCTGGTAAACCAAAACGGTGGCAACGGAGAAGCAATCTTCTGGTGGTTGGCACGATCAGAACCAAGCGGACTTTGCCCCAAATCGATCCAAAACGAGTTATCAGACGACTCATCTTCACTAAAAGCAGGGCTTTTCATCAACTCTCCAACCGAAACGCTTTCGTTTTCCTCAAATATGGTGCTACTAGTCCCATCTCTATCAGAGACACTATCTTCCAAAAGCTCTGTCTCAAACACATCTCTCACTTGCGCTGAAGTATACGCACCAGAGAAAACCGGCATCTGAGCTACTTTACGTGCTTCCATGGGAGCTTTATCACCACCACCATTCATACCACCAATGTCATGATGATCTTCAAGACCAACCAAACCGTCCAAACCATCTATCGAATCGCTGAGATACAACGGATACTCAGGTGTGATCTTCACTATCCCTGACCCTGTCTTCCCTGACTGACTCTGAAGATTCCCCATCACTGACTTCTTAATCAACAAACAACCAAAACCTGAAGGATCGTGACCGAACACCTTGTAGAACGAGGTAATGATGAACTCCGGTCGAAACAACGATAACCCGAGCGAGTCCATATCTTTGGGACCTAAAGAGCCAGCATCAAGCAACACATGCCAGTTGTTCTGCTGAGCCAATGCCATCCACTGGTAAGAGTACTTAGAGCCAGTCACTCTAGACTGAGCAGGAAACACAAACAAACCAACAGCTGAGTCTTTCTTCTTCCTCTTCTTATGAGACAACCGCTTCTTCAGATCCGTCGAACACAGCTTCAACGTAGGCCATTTAAACCAAGCGTTGTACGCTTTGGCGCCTTTCTCTCTCGCCGTCTGAGCCATCCAATTCACAGACTGGCTCTCGTGATCGAACATTGTCAAGAGACGCTTGTTCGTGTGGAAAGGGTAAGATTCCGCTAGCAACCTAAACGCAGAGCCTCTACTTGCAGTGAACACAAGACCATACTCACTCTCGGGGATGTTGAGATAGTCCATTATCCTAGTCTTGAGATCATGCTCAACGGTTCCAATCTCAGCTCCGCCGTAAAGCGCATGGTTACTCAAATTCGCAGTGATCTCAGATAAGCTAAACGTACAAGAATCCCAGTAATGCAGAGTCTGAACGTACGAGAAGAGACCAAATCCACAGTAATCGAGACATACCTTCGAATCCGACAAGTGAGCGTACTCGTCAGATCTCAATTGATCAACTTTCTCGGAAGCTTCGTACTTTGGGTACATTGTTAGGAACTTGTTGAAAGCTTCGAGGAGCTGAGGAATGGCGTCTTCCGACTCGAAATCGCGTTCCGCGGCTAAAGCGGTTGCTCGTAGGAACTCGCGTTGCGCGTGGAGTCTAGCTAAAGATCTAGAACGGCCCAAGGCTTCGTCTTGTTGATTCTCTTGCTCGATGTCTTGAGATTTGAAGAGTGACCCGTTCTCGGATGCTTCTTCGAGAGCTTCTCTGAGCTTGTCCTCGTATAGTCTCCGAAGCATCGAAGCTTTTCTTCTGACATCGATTGGTGAATCAGAGCCATTGTTGTCATTGTCTCTCCTCCTGCTCTTACTCTTATCCAAGATCAGAGCAGCACAGTGGTGAATTTGCTTCCACAGAGGAAAATGCATTAATCTCTGAGCGAGAAGAAACGAGAAATGAGAGAGCTTTTGTTCTGTTTCCGAGATTTAGCAACAAAAAAGGTTTTTTTTTTCTTCTAGCCCATGAGAAAAACCCTAAAAAAGTGAACGGAATTGAGAAGAAATGAGAAGATCCTGAAACAGATCAAGAGAGCCTCTAAAAACGGAAACTTTCAGTGAACCCAGAAAGAAAAATAAGAAAAAATAAAATGGACGAATTTCACGGAGCAGAATTTCAAAGAAAATTCCAAAAGGAGAAGGAATCTAACAGAAAGAAGATGAAGAAGAACAAAAACAGATCCCACAATTTTGTATGAAGAATCAGAAGAAACCCATTTGAGAAGACGAATTTTGTGAAGAAAGAAGCTCTTTTTTTTTGTTTTTTTTGGAAGATTAGATAATAAATGCAAAGCTGACTCCTTTCACCACCAATCTCTCGTTTCATTTACTACACTCTCTCTCTCTCTCTACTCAGTGGGCTATTCTCTTCTCTCTCTCTCTATCGTTTCCTTTACAGTTTGGTCAAAAAAGGCATTGACTTTTTCACAGAAGCAGAGTAGTGGTGGCATTGGCTCCTAGCCTCCTATTGGGTTAGGGTTTTCAAAGCTAATTATTTTAATTTCTGTAATCATATTTATCTTCATTGAAAGATCTGTTTAAGCTCATTTTATGCATACGGTATGCACAGACTGTAGTTGAATATTTAACTATAACAAATTTGAGCTTAATTTAATCAGAGAAAAATAAAATACAAATGATTTGTTTTTTCACTCAATTAACATAGTTTTTTTGTCTTATATTCTGACCTGAAAAAACGTATGAATTAGTCAACTCTGCCAACAGTAAAGGGAAAAAAAAAGAGAAAAGTTGTTCGTTTGTTTTATATGTTACAGTCCACATTTATATGATAATTATTCTTTGTGTTTTTAACTCCTTGAAATATTTTGTTATAGTCAATTTAAGAAAGTAAATAGTTCTGATGAGATATGTTGGGAGTGTTGGGTGAGCAGACCAAATATATATGTGTATTAAATATGTTAGGTTGAGAACCGTGGGAAGATTCTTGCTCCTTTTTGACTCCACATTTAAGAAAAAGATTTGCAGAATTCTTGCATATATATTGACGAAAGAGTTTAAAATTTTAAATAAACTCGCATTAAAAATAAGTCTTGCAAGGGATTCTAACTTTATCCGTTAGAAACAAAAGAAACTAAATTTTCAAAGAGTTTGAAACACAACAAGCCTGCCAAAGAACAAAACAGAGAGAGATGTGAAAGATACTCAAGAGACAGAGTACTAAAGTTTCTAATGCCCACTTTAGCTCCTTCGACGCTGCCTTAGTCTTGCACCAATGCTATCTGGATTAGGTTCCATAGCCGCTTTCCTCTTACTCCTCGTTCCTCGAGTATTCACCGAGTTACCTCCGGTCTCATTCTCATCGCTGAGGACCTTAGCATCGACCACACGAGGAGTCTGATTTTCCTCTGGAAGCAAGTAACTATCTGCTCTAGCATCTAGACTCGAGTCTTGTCCTTTCCTTTCTTCACTTGAAAGATCATCATCACCAATGTTACCTCCGATCTCTTTCTCATCACTGGGGACCTTAACATCGACCACAAGAAGAGTCTGATTTTCCTCAGGAAGCAAGTAACTATCTGCTCTAGCATCCAGACTCGAGTCTTGTCCTGTCTTTACTTCACTTCTTGAAAGATCATCATCACCAATGTCGGCACATGAACGTTCTTGATTATCCTCCTTTGGCGCCACGAGATCACTTATGACGTGAGCATCATCCAATGGAGCTTGATCATCCACAGAAGAAGGCAAGACGAAGCTCAGCGACCTTTTAGCTGAATTCGGATTCTCATCTTCCTCTTTCTTCAAGGAATCGCCACTCTGAAGCTTTGGCACTACTTCTTCAGTGAGACCATCATCATCAGCAATCTCAGGAAGAGGTTTTGCTTCTTTAAAGGAAAGTGATCTCTTTGCAGAAGCTTGATTTGGAGTAGCATCATCATCGGTTTGCGCCCGTTTGGTTTGAATCAGATAATGCGCTACAGACTTGTACCCTAGTTTAGCTATCTGCAAACCAGTCCCAAGAAAGAAACAAATCTTTCAGCTCATTGATTATATGCATGCAAATGAAATATTTGAAAAGAACAACGACGAACCCTTCTGTAGATAGGACCAGTTGGTACCCATCCTTTATGATTCCTGCACAAACTGCAGTTGCAAATCCCGCGACAAACCGGACATTTCCAGTTCGGATTCTCGAGAGCTTCGAGCACATGTTCACCATACCTATACTCATCAAACAAAAAACAAACACATTCAATAACCAATACCAACAACAAAAACCTCCATTGCTAGTGATGTTACCCATAACACACCTCATGAACAAGCAATCTCCACAGAATTGTCCTTGGACCATCTCGCATTCGCTGCAGTGCGTGCGATGACCAAGCGTCTTCTGCCTATAAAACACACACACTGAAGCATTAAGCAAACTTCGTTTCACAGAATTAAGCACTCTCATAACAAAAAAATCACAAAGGGTTTTGGTTTGTACCTGCATTGGTGACAAGTTTTGCCCTTTAAAGGATCATAAATCCGTTTACCATCCTTATCATAGCCATCAACGAATAAAGTCCAGCTTCGTTCTGTGTTCCCAAGAAGCTTCTCATGTTCCTCTGTGTAAATCTCAGGCCATGCGCCTTCACCAATCACCACACTCACTCGTTTCGAGCCTTTACTCTTCTCATTGACGCCATCAGTGTAGATGACTGGAGTTACGTTCTCCAATCTGACGAAATGACAGAAAGAAAGAAATCATAAACCCTAATTTCGACTCATTAAATTACTTCCCCCTTTTCAAACAGAGAAATCGTAAACCCTAATTTCCACTCAAAACCCCCCAATTCCTCTGCGTAAAAAAAACTCATCTTTCAAAACCCTAATCATTCATACAGAGAAATTGAGAATCTAGAGACGGAAGAGATTTACCGGGAAGATCGCCGGGAAGGCTGGAGGGGAGGAGTCGAATTCTGAGCCGAATTGGCGCGAGTGTATCTCCTTTTGACGGGTCGGGTCTCGGATTTGAGATTCTGGGCGAGATTCAAGAGGCCGAGATTTTGCATCCGCTGAAGATTCTCTTTGATCCTCTCTTCTCTGGATTGTTCGTAGAGAGAGACCTTTGCGGTTCCTTCGATTACGACTGGATTAGGGTTGGATTTGGGGGTTGAAGCTTCCGTCTCTGTTCTCATGGTGACCATGATGATGATAACGATTCCACTGGTTTCAGATTTCAGATCTCTCTCTCTGTCTCTCACTGTTCTTGAGAAATGATTTATTCTTAAAAGGTGAGATTTTTATTAGTAGTGGATGTTACAGCAACGGTCGGATTTTTTATTTGAAAAAATATGCACGAAATGGGTTTAGGGTTGTAGCTTCAGTAATCGATACTGACTGATTTGATGGGACTTAGTTTTTTATAATTATATTTTTTGGTGTTCAAATTCCAGCAATAAAGCTAAATACAGCAAGTGGGAATACGGAAAGTTGTAAGGATTTTTTACCATTTTACGATTTAAAATATCGTTTTTAATGGAAAATTAGTATCCATAATTTCTGAAAATGATGAATAGAAGAATATCAAAACTTCACCTAATCTCCAAATTGAATGTTTTAAAAAGTCTCAACTTTTTAACAAGCTTGCCAAAACAATAAAATTTGAGTCTCACTTTCCTGACCAAATACACCTAACCTTAATTTCTTTCAAGAAACATTATCATTTACAGATTTACGATATAATTTTAGTTTATTTTGTCCGTATATAATTTTATAATCCACCAAACAAATTAAATTATAAGCAAAAAGTAAAGAAAACAATAAGAAAATCAAACTTCATTTGACACAACGTCTCTTTCTTATTAAAAAGTGTGTAAATTTTTTTTACTCATTTTTGTTAATTAAAGCTCACAAAAATAAAACATAATTGTGTTTTAGTTGTAAATTGTAATAAAATCACTTTTCGAATGATAAGTAAATGCTACTAGTAATTACTTTTCTTCTTGAAAAGTGAGTATAAATTAATCCAACATATTTGAACTACTTGAATTAATTACCACTCTAATAAATCCGGAGACTTCAAGCGCCCAGCGAATTCAAAAGTTCCAAGTCATTATATTCTCACAAGCCACAGGAAAAACTAGTCCAGCGTTGATGAACAACCACTTGAAAAATCTTGAAGCCTTCTTTTATTCCTAAATCAGTCAAACCAATTCTATATTCGATTCATCTAATTGAACACAAGCTCACAAGTTTCTCTTCGATATATAGTCTCAAACAAAAACACCCAAATTTCTCAAACTTAAGAGATATGGCCACAAGAGCTTCTACTTCAAGAAGAATCTCTCCAACCATGGACGTGACTCTCTTCTTCTTCTTCTTCCTCTTCGTAACTCTCACTGCTTTAGTGGAAGCTGCTGGACGTGGAGTCAACAATAATAAAAATGGCGCTTTAGGAGCTTCGTTTATATTTGGAGATTCTCTAGTTGATGCCGGAAATAACAATTATCTACCGACGTTGTCTAGAGCCAATATGAAGCCAAATGGTATCGACTTCAAAGCCTCCGGTGGAAATCCTACCGGCCGGTTCACCAATGGCCGGACCATCGGTGACATCGTTGGTACGTACTAAAATTGCAAAATTTCATCTATATTCTATAAAACCATAGTAAATGATATGTGGAATATATTATTAGTCAAGATATGTTATTCAACTAACACACCTACACATTTCTATAAACGTTGATTTATTTGATTTAGTTATGTTTAATTTTGGTCTGATTTTAAATTAAAACGTTTTTAAAACGTTAGTTTAATTTACTTATTTACAATATTTTAGGGGAAGAACTCGGATCAGCAAACTACGCGATCCCATTCTTAGCACCAAACGCTACCGGAAAAGCTTTATTAGCCGGTGTGAATTACGCATCTGGAGGAGGAGGAATCATGAATGCCACCGGAAGAATCTTTGTACGTCCCAATCTAATTTTAATCATTTCGGATTTGAAAATGTCTTAAAATTCGTTTTAGGGATCCGAAGTTTTTGTGTTTTCTTTTTGTAGGTGAATAGGTTAGGTATGGATGTACAAGTCGATTTCTTCAACACTACAAGGAAACAATTCAATGATCTTCTTGGAAAAGAGAAGGCAAAAGATTATATAAGCAAGAAATCGATATTCTCAATCACTATAGGAGCAAACGATTTCCTCAACAATTATCTCTTCCCACTTCTCTCCGTTGGAACGAGGTTCACTCAAACTCCTGATAATTTCATCGACGACATGCTTGATCATCTACGTGATCAACTAACAGTAAGCAACAAAAAAAAACAATCTCATTAAAATATATATAAATATTTATAAATTAATATCATATGTTATAAGCTTATGACGGTCGTTTATGATGATTGTAACGCAGAGGTTGTATCAGTTGGATGCGAGGAAGTTTGTGATCGGGAACGTTGGACCAATCGGATGCATACCGTACCAGAAAACGATTAATCAATTAGAGGAAGACGAGTGTGTGGATTTGGCTAATAAACTAGCAAATCAATACAATATTCGACTAAAAAGTTTATTAGTGGAGCTAAACAAGAAACTTCCCGAAGCAGTGTTCGTCCATGCCAACGTCTACGATCTCGTCATGGAACTCATTACCAACTACAAAAAATACGGTAACATATTATTTCCGGTCTTCTAAAACTCACACACGCACACTACCTAGTAATAGTATATACACATTTTAGGCCTGAATATTTTGAATAGTATGGTATGTAGCTTTTTCACGTTTAAAGATTTTTTGGATTTGGTAAAAATTGTAGGGTTCATAACGGCGACAAAGGCTTGTTGCGGTAATGGAGGACAATACGCGGGTATAATTCCATGCGGACCAACTTCAAGTCTGTGTGAAGAAAGGGACAAATATGTGTTTTGGGATCCTTATCATCCGAGTGAAGCAGCAAATGTCATCATCGCTAAGCAATTGTTACATGGAGATATTAAAGTTATATCTCCGGTTAATCTCAGCAAACTTAGAGATATGTGATTTGATTGATCGATGTTTGTTGAACAACAAATTATAAGTGTCTCCTTGGAGATTTTATAACTTCTTGCATTATTTACGTTTGTTATATACGCAATCCTTTGAATGTATATTTGTTGTCGTGTGTTTAATTTGTCGTGAGAATGCTTTTTTTTTTTTTTTTGTTGGTCAAAGATGTGATATATATATAAAAATTAAAATAGACGTTGTTTTGCAAATGAGCCCCTTGAATTTTTATTATTTTGATACATTAGCGCACGAAGTTACGGATGAAGCTATTCGATGCCGATTTCAGAATTATCCTCTCTTTCCCATTTTAGGGAGTTTTCCGGCGACGGTAACTTGAGACTCATCCCCGTCGGAAACCCCAGCAATGTCGGGTTCTCTCTATTCTCCAATCCGAAGCAAGGCCAGGAGGTTTGCAGTCGCTGTTTCAGCCGCAGAGTAGCCAGCCCCCCTCTTCTCGCAGCCGCTGAAATTCCGCCGGCAGCAAACGCCGTCATTTGCGCCACAGTTGTAGCATCGCAAGGTAAAGCAGTAGAAATCGCCGGAGAATTAGAGAATTACAGTACCAATTGAGACCAATCTTCACCTGAATTCTCAAAAGCACCTGCGATTGTATAATGGATCTTAAGGGATTCTCGTTTTTCTTTTAGAGAGACGATTGTGGTGTAAAGAGGTTTGAAGCAATGCAAGCCACGATGTTGTGCTGCTTTCATCTTTGATTCTTTGCATATACATTTATATAGAAATTGATCTGCGAAATTGGTTATGGTGGTGATCTCTGTGTGTTACATTAACTGGTAAAAGCTCCATGGGCAAACAAAAAGCTAATCTTTTAAGATTGTATGATCGAAGTTCCTATGAATTAGCCTAAATACAGAAAGCTGTTCTTCTGTATAATCACTTCTCAACATAATACAATTTTCTTCACCAATCTTTATTTCATGTAACCATTTCTTTTAGTTCTCATACATATAAACGTATTCTCATATGGCTTCATTATTGTGTTTGAAGCTAAAGTTCTTTACGCGTATTTGTCTGCAATCTCCAGGAGACGAGCACAGAGTTCTTGAGGCTTAGAGAACATTGGCATATGATCTGCATCTTTGATCTCTCAATCACTTCTTTTGGCGGAAAGTTATTGATGATCCAACTCTGGTATTCCTCAGGTACTATATTATCCTCTCCGCATATGATGATATAAATACGTGTGACCGATCCATATCCTTCCTCGGTAAAGCTTCTTGTCCCTGCCAGATTGTTTGTAACTATAGGGTTTACTCTCACCAACATCCTTTGGTCCGAAAAGAATACTCTGTAGAGGACAATCAGGTGTCCCATGGCTTTCCGAAGACAGTGTCTAAGAACTCTTCTTGTGGAATACTTGCAACCAACTGCATCACTTTCAAGAATCAGTGGAGGATTCAATTTATGTACTTTTTCGAAAGTGTAAGCAGGCGGGTTTTTGGTGTCGTGCATGGAAGATGTCAAGAACACCATAGCAGCGATCTTACAAGGGTAGATGTCAGCAGCGAGAGCAGCGGGTACTCCTCCCATGCTATGAGCGACAAGAACCACCTTTTCGTCTGAGCTAAAAGCGAGCCCATAACCTCTAGGAATGGCTTGGAATAGTCCCTTAGAGCATGATCTTTCTGTGGGAAACTCTCTTTTATCTCTTAGAGCATTATCTTTGAATGGGTAAATGAATACGAAACCAAAGTTTTTTTTTGTATGGTTTCGTATTCATTTAGCCATTCATTGACTCCAATCCATGTGCATTCTTTATGGCAACCACCACGTTCATATGCATTCTTTATGAGGCAATTACGTGCACGTAAACCATGTGTGAACTAGAAGTAGTGTACGCGTACGACGAATTTTTTTATATTTTCTCCGCAATAAAATCTCTTTAGTGTTGTGTGCTGTATCAGAAATAATCTTGCGATTAATACGGCGTGCTAAGCTCTTTAGGAGCCTGATGCAAAATTAAACAATTTTATTTTTTCTTCTAATTATTATACAAACTATGCAAAAAAAATTAGTTAAAATTTATGTTAATAAATAAATGTGATTGCTTTATAAAACATGTATTGCTAAAACATAAGTGTGTTCAGTCTAGTATTTGGAATTAAAGATTTGGATTTTGGTGAGTTTTTAGATGATTTATTAGAATATTCTAAAATCCCATCTAAAACCATAATATTTGATATTCATATTGTTAATTCTACCAAAATACGTTAAGCTCGGCCGTGAAGATACGTTATCCGTCAATAAAATCTCTTTATATAAACTATTGTAAGAGTTAGAACAATATACAAAATCTAATAGTTAGACAAGAAAATGATCGAGGAGAAGAAGAGCCAGCAGCACTTTGTGCTAGTCCATGGTCCGTGCCACGGTGCATTGTATTGGTACAAGGTTAAGCCGTTGCTCGAGGCTGCGGGCCACCGTGTGACAGCCATAGACCTAGCTGCTTCCGGTTTAAACATGAACCCCAGCTCGATCACCGAGGTCTTCTCATGTGATCAATACACTGAGCCATTGTTGAAGTTCCTGAGCTCATTACCATGTGAAGAGAAAGTTGTGCTCGTTAGTCAGAGCACTGGAGGTTTGAGTGTAGCTATCGCAATGGATACGTTTCCCCACAAAATCTCTGTCGCTGTCTTCGTTGCTGCTTTCATGCCCGATACCAAAAACTCGCCAGCGTACGTCGTTGATAAGGTATCTCGTTTCTTAACATCCAATAATTATAGTGTTCACTATAGTGGTTACAGTTTGTACCACCATACCATTATAATTTATAAGATCAGATATACCTTAAAATAGACTAAAATAAAATTTTATTCCAAAAATAGATTCATAGGTATTTTTCCCCAAACCTAGCACAAATTCTTTTTTTTTTTTTTAATGTTTGTATTTTAACTTGAAAATTTAATCTTAGTTTTTACACTTTTTAATCACGTAAAATTAGTTTTTTCAATCGGCGCCACCAAAGGCATGGTTGGGCACCGAGTTCGTACCTTACGGCAAAGAAGGTGTGTCTATGTACACATCATCTTCTAAAGAGGTAGTTTTATCTACTCTTTTCTTTTTAGTTATCATAATGTTTCAGTCACCATAAATTATTGATAATACTTAATCATGTATATGGTTATCTTGATTTAGGATATTGAGCTTACATTTCTTCTAAAGAGACCGTCCGGATCATTGTTTATCACCGAATTAGCGAGGCGGGAAAATTTTTCAGAGGAAAGGTATGGATCTGTTCCTCGAGCTTACATTATGTGCAAAGATGACAAAACCCTTACAGAAGAATATCAACAATGGATGATCGATAACTATCAACCGGATTTCGTGACGGATATTGAAAAGTCAGATCATTTTCCGATGATCAGCCAGCCTCAGCTCCTAAGTGAGCGTATCTTGGAAATCGGGGACATATTAGTATCTTGGAAATAGGGGACATTTTCTCTTAAATAATCTTATCCTGAAAATGTATTTGCAATTTTTGATGTATCGTACATCTTTTCCTGACTTTTTAATGTTTTTTTTTTTTTTCCCTCTCTCTCTCTTTTTCCTTATTTGTTTTGAATTCACTTGTTGTTGCTTTTGTTGTTCGTCATTTCGACAATTTAAATAAAGAGAGAAAAAATAAGAGAAAACTCTAGTTTCCATAACCCCCAACATTCTTTTTTTTATTAAAGGGTTTTCTTAAATTAATTTAAAAGAAGAGTTTACAGTGAAGCAAATAGAACCAATACAGTCAAACGAAAACCAGATATTAGAGAGGAGGAGATCTGGTAAACAAAAAGGTAAGAAAAGATGGGGTACTTCAAACTAGAAGAAGACCCTCACACGTCATTTTCAGTCCATTTTTGGAGGATCAAAGAGCCTCTGCTTTGGACATTTATCTTTAACCGTAGAGAAAATCAGCTTTAACACCTTGTCCTGGTTGAGAGTTAAACCGTCATGCAGTCTTCCATTTCTTTCTCGCCACAGCTCGATCGTAAATTGCGCATTGCAATAGCAACTCCCAACATTCTTTTGAGACTACAAACGATTTATGAAGGCTTGATTAACATTTAACAGGTATCAAAACTAAAAGGCTTGTTTCAGATCATATGCTATTTCAGCAAGCCTTGACTGCTAAGTCATCTCATACAGTTTCGCTTAAATTTTCCTTTGATGGAAATATATTTCGATTTTATTAAATAAGTGTTTGTTGCACATGAAATTGTGGTATACTCTCCTTTCAACCAGTGCCGTGCCTAGCCTTCTTGGGGCCTATGGCGATACTTGACATATAATATGATTTTTTATAAAATATATACAGATGATAGTGTATTCAGTTTTGTTATAAATATTTGATACTGATAAATTAATTGTATGCATATATCACCATCATATATGTTAATAAATGATGTATATGTTAATAAATGATGCTGATACATAAAATATCAAATCAAATCAACAAGAACTTGGATAAGAAAAGAAGTTAACGTACAACTTTTAAAGAAAACAAAGTTAGAATAAGTACTAAAAGTGTGAAACCTCATAAAAATGCAAGAGGTGAAATAAGTTAACCCAAATAAAATGTTATATACAGCATTTTTACCAATTTAACTGATGGAAATCTAAAAACTAGGACTCCTAAAATTTACAGTTGATGTGGGGGCTGATGCAGTATTCCTTTTTTTAATACTGTAAGCACGGCTCGGCTCTCAACGTGTGCTTTGTGACAACTCGGAGGAGTCCAGAGACCATATTTTCTTATCATCCAAAATCTGGAAAAACATTTCGTAGGAAACCCACGCAAACAACTACACCACAGGCTGGAGCCAAATCCTTCAACGTAACTACTTCAAAACTCATATATAAGATTGACGATGGACCACCTAAAAGCTGTTCATTATAAGATATGTCTTTCAAACAACACTCTTTTAGCTTTGGTGGGAAAGAAATAGCCAACGCCATGGAGAGCTTCGTTCCCCCACATGCTTGGATCATTCAGACTATGGACAAGATTTGACATGAGTCTTATATATCCTTTTCAAAATATAAAATATTTTAGAGTATTTTTTTCTTTTATAGTAGTATATGTTCTCACATTTCTATGCAAACTTTAAATTTTGTTGTTTACTTTTTGATCAATATAATTATGCAGTCTTTTTAATATTTTTTTTTTGTGTGTAATTTTGCTGCTTTTAGCTAAAATCAGTATATATATACAAAGTAGAATAACATATATTACGATTTACTAACTACGTAAATAAAAGAATAAACCTTTAATAGTAGATTATTAAATATCTTATGATCTTTTGTTGCTTAAATGTAATTTATCGAATTGTAAAACTATTATTAAGGTCATATTTGGGAGGAGCTAGCATCTTAGTTCGATTGGCACGAAACAGTATATTATATATTCTCATTAAAGTATGTGTATGCTGGTTAGTCCCAGCCCCGGGAGATTATGGCTTAAGCACGAACTTCTTAGGGACTTCGGGATAATAAAAACATATCAGCCATGTGCATTTTTAGGTCTTCGGGATAATAAAAAACATATCACCCCCGGTCTCAGTGTGGTTCGGTTTGTTTTAAACCGTAACATTGACTCCAATCCATGTGCGTTCTTTATGGCAACCACGTTCATATATGCATTCTTTATGAGGCACTTATGTGCTCGTAAACCATGTGTGAACTAGAAGTACGACGACTTTTTTATTTGATTTTCTCCGCAAGAAAATCTCTTTGTTTAGTGTTGTGTGTTGTATCGGTGTCTCGTATATCGTTCATATGCATTCTTTATGAGGCACTTATGTGCACGTAAACCATGTGTGAACTAGAAGTACGACGACTTTATTTTTTATTTGATTTTCTCCGCAAGAAAATCTCTTTGTTTAGTGTTGTGTGTTGTATCGGTGTCTCGTATCAAAAATAATCTTGCGATGAATACGGCGTGCTAAGCACTTTAGGGACCTGAAGCAAAAAAAAAAAAAGTGATTTTTTCTTCTAATTATTATATAAACTATACAAAAGCTTAATTAAACTGTATGTTAATACATATCTAATCGTGTAATGAAAAAACTAGATATAACAGGGGAGTATTCACAGTAGTATTTGAGAAGATTTGGAAGGATTTGGTTTTTAATGAGTTTTTAGATGATTTTGTGCGTATTATAGAATTTGCTATGACTTTGGTTAAAACAATGGAATTTAGATTTTCTTATTTTTAGTTTCGAAACTCCACCACAATACTTAATTTAAAATAATAACGAATCTCTTAAAATCCAATAATTAAAATATTTTTAGTAACAACAGATTTTGAAGTATATATTTTAAAACCACAAATTTAATAACACCAGACTTTGAAAGAACCTTTTGAAATTCATGTTTGAATTACAAACAATTATTATTTTTATACAACTGTCCTGAACTAAGTACTCACCCAAAATAATTGAAGAAAACTATACAATTTACTTCATCAATGAAAAATAAACAGTTGATATTTTTATTTAAATATATATCATGTATTTTTTTGTTGCATAAATTTATTTAATCAAATTGTAAAGCTATGAATTTATTAAATAAGAACTATAAAATCAAATATGTAAAGTTAATTACATTATAAACAATACAAACAAATAAGAGTTCAAAAACATTAAAAAAATAACAATTAATCAAAAGAAACAAAAACAATATGTTATATTTATATAGATCATTGTCTATAACCTAAAGCAAGGGGAAAAAACAATTTGGTGATCATCCTAACGCAACCAAATTTATAAGAAGAAACGTATTACTATTTGCTCGAAATTAGAAGAGGAAAGTTACATTTGGCAACATGGTGGTGATCTAGTAGTTCCCATTTGATGAAAGAGTTATATGTTAGTTTAGATGAAGGATTGATTCCCCTTAAACATGAAATTATTAGATTTATTTTATTTAGCCACATGAATATACATTCTTGCTTTGGTTCATTTGAATATAGTCTAGGGGCTGTATCTCTGCTAAAGATTAGTTTGGATCTCTTCGTAGGTTTAGAATTTATCTTGAGTTAAAATAATAAAATAAAAAAAATCAAAGAAAAGTAGTCACATATTCCCTCTGTTTCAGAAAACTTGATGTTTTATCTGAACATTATTTGGATGTATCTAGACTCAAAACACATCGAGATATATCCAGATACATCCAAACACATTTTTCCTAAAACATCACGTTTTCTATAACAAAGGGAGTATATTAAACCATTGAGGTTGGAGCCAGTTAATTCTGGAAATTGGATTCCTTAAATTATTATATACTCTACGTAAAATATAGGACCCTGAGGTAGTTGACTAATTCGATGCACGTCAAGCTCGGCCGTGAAGACAAGTGTTTTTTTTTTCCTTCTTAATTATCCGTCAATAAAATCTCTCTATATAAACTGTTGTGTGTATGAGCAGGAACAATATACAAAATCAAAAGTTAGACAAGAAAATAAGCGAGGAGAAGAAGATGCAGCATCACTTCGTGCTAGTCCATGGTCCGTGCCACGGTGCATGGTATTGGTACAAGGTTAAGCCGTTGCTCGAGGCTGCGGGCCACCGTGTGACAGCCATAGACCTAGCTGCTTCCGGTATAAACACGAACCCCAGCTCGATCACCGAGGTCTTCTCATGTGATCAATACACTGAGCCATTGTTGAGGTTCCTGAGCTCATTACCAAGTGAAGAGAAAGTTGTGCTCGTTAGTCAGAGCACTGGAGGTTTGAGTGTAGCCATCGCCATGGATACGTTTCCCCAGAAAATCTCTGTCGCTATCTTCGCGACTTCTTTCTTGCCCGATACCAAAAATTCGCCAGCGTACGTCGTGGATAAGGTATCTTGTTTCTTAACATCCAATAATTATAATTATAGTAATTGGATTACCACCATATCATTCTAAGATGAGAAATACTTTAAAAAAGATTAAAATAAAATTTTATTCCAAAAATAAATTCATAAGTTGTTGTTTTCCAAAAATAGCACAAATTATTTTGTCAAAACATTTGTTTATATTAAATTAATTACACATAAAAATTAAAACATAATGTTTAAGTTATTTTTGTCACAAATTAGGGTTTGGATTTCTTTTATTAAGAAGAAGTTTTGAATCATTTTTATTTTGAATTTTGGTCTATTATTGGGAAAAAGCTTATTAGTCTATTTTTGAAATAAAAACTTACAGTAGATCCATTTTAGAGAATTAGCCTTAAATTTAAGATTTAATTTGTGAATCTTTTTTTTTTTTTTTGCTCGAACATTAAATCTAATGTTAAAACTTTTTAATCACTTGAAATTAGTTTTTTCAATCGGCGCCACCCGAAGCATGGTTGGGCACGGAGTTCGTACCTTACGGCAAAGACGGCGTGTCTATGTCCTTTAGCCCTGAGTTCGTGAAGCAAGCCTTGTACACATCATCTACTAAAGAGGTAGTTTTATCTNGGGGTTTTTTTTTTTTTTTTTTTTTTTTTTTTTTTTTTTTATCATCATGTTTGAGTCACCATAATAAATTGATGATATATATTATATATACTCATGTACTGTATATGGTAATCTTAATTTAGGATGTTGAGCTTACATTGCTTCTAAAGAGACCCGGATCATTGTTTATCAACGAATTAGCGGGCCGTGAAAAGTTTTCCGAGGAAAGGTATGGATCTGTTCCTCGAGCTTACATTGTGTGCAAAGATGACAAAGCCCTTACCGAAGAATATCAACGTTGGATGATCGATAATTATTCAGTGGATTTTGTGACCGAAATTGAAGGGGCAGATCATATTCCAATGATCAGCCAGCCTCAGCTCCTAAGTAAGCGTATCCTGGAAATCGGTGAAAAGTTTGCTTGAACAATCTTCTCCAAAACTAAAAATAATAATAATCTTCTCCTGAAAATGTATTTGCAATTTCTGATTTTATCGTTCGTATACTCTCAGGATTTGTATAATTTCTTTTTCCGTTGTTTTTGTTTTCTTTCAGTTTCTCCTTCTTTGCTTTGAATCCACTTGTTGTTTTCGTTATCTGTCATCTTTCGACAATTTTAATAAAGAGAGAACAAAAAAAAATAAGAGAGAACTCTAGTTTCCATAACTCTCAACTTTCTGGAGAATTGTATTTTTTTCTTACAAAGCATTTGGGAGGTAATCCTCGCAAACAACTATACAACGGATTGGAATCGAATCCTTCAACACTCATACATGGACCACCTAAAGATGTTCATTATAAGATATGCCTTTCAAACCACACTCTGTCAGCTTGGATGGGAAAGAAATAGCCGACGCCATGGAGAGCCTCCTTCCCCATAGAGTATATACATAAAATGTTTTACTGAATGTTATATTCTCTCCATTTCAAAATATAAAATGTTTTGGAGTTCAGTCTTGCAATCGTGCTTCATTCTAACCCTCTAGAGCCTTCCTTTTATAATTTTGTATGATTTATTTATATAAAACTATAAAAGTCTAAACATCATCATTACCTTTGAGCCAAAATTATTGCTTTAACAATCATGCTACGTGCGTCACAATCGGCATTTAGTTTGAGTTTATGTTTATAAATTATAAGATTAGAATCTGCGTGTATTAGTCTGTCTGTCTGTGTTTATGTTTATAAGTTATTAAATTAGTCTGTATTTATTTCCGGACCACAAAGATCTTAAAGTACTAGTTCTTGATGAACACCGTAAGCTTTTTTTTTTGGTTGGGATGGTTTCTAGATTTTGTTTCTCAATCAAACAAGTAACAAATGTTGTAGCTTCTGCCGTGTTCTTTGGAAATTTTGAAATTAGAAAGCAATAAATTTTGAAATTTTAGAAAGATCCATTTACAATATGTCATTGATGGACAGAAGTGTAACATCCCGATTTGTCTTATATGTGGACAGATTTAAGAGAATTTATCGTTCCAAAAAAAAAGCAAGGACTAGTTTATAGAGACACAAAACCAACATAAAAAAAAAAAAAAGGAAACATATCACATATACAAATACATTTTCGGAATAGGATAATTTAAACGAATTTTTCTGCTATTTCCATGAGATGGACACTTAGTAGCTCAGGCTTGCTGAACATTGGCATATGATCTGCCTCTTCCATCTCCATCACTAAATCCGTTCGATAATTATCGATCATCCATCGTTGATATTGTTCTGTAATGGCTTTGTCCTCTTTGCACACAATGTAAGCTCGAGGAACAGATCCATACCCTTTCTCCGAAAAGCTTTCCTGTCTCGATAATTCGTTAACAAACAATGATCCGGGTCTCTTTAGACGCACAGCAAGCTCAAGATCCTAAATCAAGATTACCATATACATGAGTATTATTAATTTATCATGGTGACTGAAGATGATGATAAATAAATAAATAAATAAATTACCTCTTTAGGAGAAAGTGTGTACATGACTTGCTTCATGAACTTAGGGCTTAAGGATATAGCCACACCTTCTGAGCCGTAAGGTTCGAACTCGGTGCCCAACCATGCTTCTGGTGGCGTATTTTGTATGAACTATTACGTGATTAATTAAATTGTTACGAGTTAAATACCAATTAAATCTGTAAGATCCAAAAATAAAATCTTAAAATGATATGGTGGTAAAAATCTAAGCACTGTATATGAAAGTGACACAATAATTATTAGAAAACTAAAAGTACCTTATCCACGACAAACGCTGGCGAGTTTTTGGTATCGGGCATGAAAGCAGTAACGAAGATAGAGACAGAGATTTTATCGGGAAACTTATCCATGGCGATGGCTAAGCTCAAACCTCCAGTGCTATGACCAACGAGAACAACCTTCTCATGACTTGGTAATGTCTTCAGGAGCTTCAATAATGGCTCAGAGTATTGTTCACAAGAGAAGACCTCAGTGATCGACTTCGTCTTGTCTTTACCGGAAGCAGCTAGGTTTAGGGCTGTTACGAGGTGGCCCGAAGCCTCAAGCAGCGGCTGAACCTTATACCAATAATGGGCGCCGTGGTTCGGACCATGTACTAGCACGAAGTGCTGCTTCTTCTTCTCCTCAACCATCTTCTTCTCTAACTTTTGATTCTGTGTATTTTTCCTACTCTTCTCCACAATGACACCAAAACTTAAATAAGGAGATTTTATTAAAGATATGCACTTAAATTATTAAAAGCAATTCTAATCTGTATTCATACCATCATAGGAACCGAAAAAAGAAGACACGCGGAATAAGAACGGTTTGGATGAAATTAAGAACGCGTTAGGAAAGCAATGGGAGCCACATGCATGTCGGCTCGTTTATAACAAGTAACGATGTACTGATTCATATTGTAAAAAATACTCTCTTGTTCCTTAGAGCATCTCCAACCCAGCCCCATATTTCACCTTTATTGTCATTTTG